>JAILYF010000354.1:0-50899 GCA_025491095.1 Brachionus asplanchnoidis | reverse complement strand
AACCACTGTTTATCACTTATCCGAACTTAAAAAGACTTTGCCAACAATTGTAAGGACTTTGCCAAACACTATTTAACACTTATCCGAACTCTAAAAATGACTTTGCCAACATGTTTAACACTTATCCGAACTCTAAAAATGACTTTGCCAAACAATTGTAATTACTTTGCCAACCACTGTTATCACTTATCCGAACTCTAAAAAATGACTTTGCCCAACAATTGTAATGACTTTGCCATCCACTGTTTATCACTTATCCGAACTCTAAAAATGACTTTGCCCAACAATTGTCATGACTTTGCCAACCACTGTTATTCACTTATCTGACCTCTAAAAATGACTTTGCCCAACAATTGTAATGACTTTGCCAACCACTGTTATGCACTTATCTGACCCTAAAAATGACTTTGCCCAACGATTTTAATGACTTTGCAAACCACTGTTAATCACTTATCCGAACTCTAAAAATGACTTTGCCCAACAATTGTAATGACTTTGCCATCCACTGTTTAACACTTATCCGAACTCTAAAAATGACTTTGCCAACCATGTTTAACACTTATCCGAACTCTAAAATGACTTTGCCAAACAATTGTAATAACTTTGCCAACCACTGTTATCACTTATCCGAACTCTAAAAATGACTTTGCCCAACAATTGTAATGACTTTGCCATCCACTGTTAATCACTTATCCGACTCTAAAAATGACTTTGCCCAACAATTGAAATGACTTTGCCAACCACTGTAATCACTTATCCGAACTCTAAAAATGCCTTTGCCCAACAATTGTAATGACTTTGCCAACCACTGTTAATCACTCATCCGACCTCAAAATTGACTTTGCCCAACAATTGTAATGACTTAGCCAACCACTGTTAATCACTAATCCGACCTCTTAAATGACTTTGCCAAACAATTGTAATGACTTTGCCAAACACTGTAATCACTTATCTGAACTCTAAATATGACTTTGCCAACAATTTTTATGACTTTTCCTAACACTTTTAATCACTTTTCCGACCTCTAAAAATGACTTTGCCAACAATTGTCATGACTTTGCAACCACTGTTTATCACTTATCAGAACTCTAAAAATGACTTTGCCCAACAATTGAAATGACTTTGTCAGCCACTGTTAATCACTTATCCGACCTCTAAAAATGACTTTGCCCAACAATTGTCATGACTTTGCCAACCCCGTTATTCACTTATCTGACCTCTAAAAATGACTTTGCCCAACAATTGTAATGACTTTGCCAACCACTGTTATTCACTTATCTGACCTCAAAAATGACTTTGCCCAACGATTGTAATGACTTTGCAAACCACTGTTAATCACTTATCCGAACTCTAAAAATGACTTTGCCCAACAATTGTAATGACTTTGCCATCCACTGTTAATCACTTATCCGAACTAAAATGACTTTTCCAAACAATTGTAATGACTTTGCCAACCACTTTATCACTTATCCGAACTCTAAAAATGACTTTGCCCAACAATTGTCATGACTTTGCCAACCACTGTTATTCACTTATCTGACCTCAAAAATGACTTTGCCCAACAATTGTAATGACTTTGCCAACCACTGTTATGCACTTATCTGACCCTAAAAATGACTTTGCCCAACGATTTTAATGACTTTGCAAACCACTGTTAATCACTTATCCGAACTCTAAAAATGACTTTGCCCAACAATTGTAATGACTTTGCCATCCACTGTTTAACACTTATCCGAACTCTAAAAATGACTTTGCCAACACTGTTTAACACTTATCCGAACTCTAAAAATGACTTTGCCAAACAATTGTAATAACTTTGCCAACCACTGTTAATCACTTATCCGAACTCTAAAAATGACTTTGCCCAACAATTGTAATGACTTTGCCATCCACTGTTAATCACTTACCGACCTCTAAAAATGACTTTGCCCAACAATTGAAATGACTTTGCCAACCACTGTAAATCACTTATCCGAACTCTAAAATGCCTTGCCCAACAATTGTAATGACTTTGCCAACCACTGTTAATCACTCATCCGACCTCTAAAATTGACTTTGCCCAACAATTGTAATGACTTAGCCAACCACTGTTAATCACTAATCCGACCTTAAAAGACTTTGCCAACAATTGTAATGACTTTGCCAAACACTGTTAATCACTTATCTGAACTCTAAATATGACTTTGCCCAACAATTGTAATGACTTTGCCAAACACTTTTAATCACTTTCCGACCTCTAAAAATGACTTTGCCCAACAATTGTCATGACTTTGCCACCACTGTTTATCACTTATCAGAACTCTAAAAAATGACTTTGCCCAACAATTGAAATGACTTTGTCACCACTGTTAATCACTTATCCGACCTAAAAATGACTTGCCCAACAATTGTCATGACTTTGCCAACCACGTTATTCACTTATCGACCTCTAAAAATGACTTTGCCCAACAATTGTAATGACTTTGCCAACCACTGTTATCACTTATCTGACCTCTAAAAATGACTTTGCCCAACGATTGTAATGACTTTGCAAACCACTGTTAATCACTTATCCGAACTCTAAAAATGACTTTGCCCAACAATTGTAATGACTTTGCCCCACTGTTAATCACTTATCCGAACTCTAAAAATGACTTTTCCCAACAATTGTAATGACTTTGCCAACCACTGTTATCACTTATCGAACTCTAAAAATGACTTTGCCCAACAATTGTAATGACTTTGCCAACCACTGTAAACACTTATCCGAACTCTAAAAATGACTTTGCCAACCACTGTTTAACACTTATCCGAACTCTAAAAATGACTTGGCCCAACAATTGTAATGACTTTGCCAACCACTGTTTATCACTTATCCGAACTCTAAAAATGACTTTGCCCAACAATTGTAATGACTTTGCCATCCACTGTTTAACACTTATCCGAACTCTAAAAATGACTTTGCCAACCACTGTTTAACACTTATCCGAACTCTAAAAATGACTTTGCCAACAATTGTAATAACTTTGCCAACCACTGTTAATCACTTATCCGAACTCTAAAAATGACTTTGCCCAACAATTGTAATGACTTTGCCACCACTGTTTATCACTTATCCGAACTCTAAAAATGACTTTGCCCAACAATTGTCATGACTTTGCCAACCACTGTTATTCACTTATCTGACCTCTAAAAATGACTTTGCCCAACAATTGTAATGACTTTGCCAAACACTTTTAATCACTTTTCCGACCTCTAAAAATGACTTTGCCCAACAATTGTCATGACTTTGCCAACCACTGTTTATCACTTATCAGAACTCTAAAAATGACTTTGCCCAACAATTGAAATGACTTTGTCAGCCACTGTTAATCACTTATCCGACCTCTAAAAATGACTTTGCCCAACAATTGTCATGACTTTGCCAACCACTGTTATTCACTTATCTGACCTCTAAAAATGACTTTGCCCAACAATTGTAATGACTTTGCCAACCACTGTTATTCACTTATCTGACTCTAAAATGACTTTGCCCAACGATTGTAATGACCTAGCAAACCACTGTTAATCACTTATCCGAACTCTAAAAATGACTTTGCCCAACAATTGTAATGACTTTGCCATCCACTGTTAATCACTTATCCGAACTCTAAAAATGACTTTTCCCAACAATTGTAATGACTTTGCCAACCACTGTTATCACTTATCCGAACTCTAAAAATGACTTTGCCCAACAATTGTAATGACTTTGCCAACCACTGTTAACACTTATCCGAACTCTAAAAATGACTTTGCCAAACTGTTTAACACTTATCCGAACTCTAAAAATGACTTGGCCCAACAATTGTAATGACTTTGCCAACCACTGTTATCACTTATCCGAACTCTAAAAATGACTTTGCCCAACAATTGTAATGACTTTGCCAAACACTGTTTAACACTTATCCGAACTCTAAAAATGACTTTGCCAACCACTGTTTAACACTTATCCGAACTCTAAAAATGACTTTGCCAAACAATTGTAATTACTTTGCCAACCACTGTTAATCACTTATCCGAACTCTAAAAATGACTTTGCCCAACAATTGTAATGACTTGCCATCCACTGTTTATCACTTATCCGAACTCTAAAAATGACTTTGCCCAACAATTGTCATGACTTTGCCAACCACTGTTATTCACTTATCGACCTCTAAAAATGACTTGCCCAACAATTGTAATGACTTTGCCAAACACTTTTAATCACTTTCCGACCTCTAAAAATGACTTTGCCCAACAATTGTCATGACTTTGCCAACCACTGTTTATCATTATCAGAACTCTAAAAATGACTTTGCCCAACAATTGAAATGACTTTGTCAGCCACTGTTAATCACTTATCCGACCTCTAAAAATGACTTTGCCCAACAATTGTCATGACTTTGCCAAACCACTGTTATTCACTTATCTGACCTCTAAAAATGACTTTGCCCAACAATTGTAATGACTTTGCCAACCACTGTTATTCACTTATCGACCTCTAAAAATGACTTTGCCCAACGATTGTAATGACTTTGCAAACCACTGTTAATCACTTATCCGAACTCTAAAAATGACTTTGCCAACAATTGTAATGACTTTGCCATCCACTGTTAATCACTTATCCGAACTCTAAAAATGACTTTGCCCAACAATGTAATGACTTTGCCAACCACTGTTTATCACTTATCCGAACTCTAAAAATGACTTTGCCCAACAATTGTAATGACTTTGCCAACCACGTTTAACATATCCGAACTCTAAAAATGACTTTGCCAATCACGTTTAACACTTATCCGAACTCTAAAAATGACTTGGCCCAACATTGTAATGACTTTGCCAACCACTGTTATCACTTATCCGAACTCTAAAAATGACTTTGCCCAACAATTGTAATGACTTTGCCAACACTGTTTATCACTTATCCGAACTCTAAAATGACTTTGCCAACCACTGTTTAACACTTATCCGAACTCTAAAAATGACTTTGCCAAACAATTGTAATACTTTGCCAACCACTGTTAATCACTTATCCGAACTCTAAAAATGACTTTGCCCAACAATTGTAATGACTTTGCCAACCACTGTTTATCACTTATCCGAACTCTAAAAATGACTTTGCCCAACAATTGTAATGACTTTGCCAACCACTTTATCACTTATCCGAACTCTAAAAATGACTTTGCCAACCACTGTTTAACACTTATCCGAACTCTAAAAATGACTTTGCCAAACAATTGTAATTACTTTGCCAACCACTGTTTATCGCTTATCCGAACTCTAAAAATGACTTTGCCCAACAATGTAATGACTTTGCCAACCACTTTATCACTTATCCGAACTCTAAAAATGACTTTGCCCAACAATTGTAATGACTTTGCCAACCACTGTTATTATCACTTATCCGAACTCTAAAAATGACTTTGCCCAACAATTGTAATGACTTTGCCAACCACTGTTTATCACTTATCCGAACTCTAAAAATGACTTTGCCAACCACTGTTAACACTTATCCGAACTCTAAAAATGACTTTGCCAAACAATTGTAATGACTTTGCCAACCACTGTTAATCACTTATCCGAACTCTAAAAATACTTTGCCCAACAATTGTAATGACATTGCCACCACTGTGAATCACTTATCCGACCTCTAAAATGACTTTGCCCAACAATTGTAATGACTTTGCCAACCACTGTTAATCACTTATCCGACCTCTAAAAATGACTTTGCCCAACAATTGTAATGACTTGCCAACCACTGTTATCACTTATCGACCTTTAAAAATGACTTTGCCAACAATTGTAATGACTTTGCCAACCACTGTTATTCACTTATGACCTCTAAAAATAACTTTGCCCAACAATTGTAATGACTTTGCAAACCACTGTTAATCACTTATCCGAACTCTAAAAATGACTTTGCCCAACAATTGTAATGACTTTGCCATCCACTGTTAATCACTTATCCGATCTCTAAAAATGACTTTGCCCAACAATTGTAATGACTTTGCCAACCACTGTTTATCACTTATCCGAACTCTAAAAATGACTTTGCCCAACAATTGTAATGACTTTGCCAACCACTGTTTATCACTTATCGAACTCTAAAAATGACTTTGCCCAACAATTGTAATGACTTTGCCATCCACTGTTTATCACTTATCCGAACTCTAAAATGACTTGGCCAACCATTGTAATGACTTTGCCAACCACTGTTTATCACTATCCGAACTCTAAAAATGACTTTGCCCAACAATTGTAATGACTTTTGCCAAACACTGTTAACACTTATCCGAACTCTAAAAATGACTTTGCCAACCACTGTTTAACACTTATCCGAACTCTAAAAATGACTTTGCCAAACAATTGTAATTACTTTGCCAACCACTGTTAATCTCACTTATCCGAACTCTAAAAATGGACTTTGCCCAACAATTGTAATGACTTTTGCCATCCACTGTTTATCACTTATCCGAACTCTAAAAATGACCTTTGCCCAACAATTGTCATGACTTTGCCAACCACTGTTATTCACTTATCTGACCTCTAAAAATGACTTTGCCCAACAATTGTAATGACTTTGCCAACCACTGTTATTCACTTATCTGACCTCTAAAAATGACTTTGCCCAACGATTGTAATGACTTTGCAAACCACTGTTAATCACTTATCCGAACTCTAAAATGACTTTGCCCCAACAATTGTAATGACTTTGCCATCCACTGTTTAACACTTATCCGAACTCTAAAAATGACTTTGCCAACCACTGTTAACACTTATCCGAACTCTAAAATGACTTTGCCCAACAATTGTAATGACTTGCCAACCACTGTTATTCACTTATCTGACCTCTAAAATGACTTTGCCCAACAATTGTAATGACTTTGCCAACCACTGTTATTCACTTATCTGACCTCTAAAATGACTTGCCCAACAATTGTAATGACTTTGCCAACCACTGTTTATCACTTATCCGAACTCTAAAAATGACTTTGCCCAACAATTGTAATGACTTTGCCAACCACTGTTTATCACTTATCCGAACTCTAAAAATGAACTTGGCCCAACAATTGTCATGACTTTTGCCAACCACTGTTATTCACTTATCTGACCTCTAAAAATGACTTTGCCCAACAATTGTAATGACTTTGCCACCACTGTTATTCACTTATCTGACCTCTAAAAATGACTTTGCCCAACAATTGTAATGCCTTTGCCAACCACTGTTATTCACTTATCTGACCTCTAAAAATGACTTTGCCCAACAATTGTAATGCCTTTGCCAACCACTGTTTATCACTTATCCGAACTCTAAAAATGACTTTGCCCAACAATTGTAATGACTTTGCCAACCACTGTTTATCACTTATCCGAACTCTAAAAATGACTTTGCCCAACAATTGTAATGACTTTGCCAACCACTGTTTATCACTTATCCGAACTCTAAAAATGACTTTGCCCACAATTGTAATGACTTTGCCAACCACTGTTTATCACTTATCCGAACTCTAAAAATGACTTTGCCCACCAATTGTAATGACTTTGCCATCCACTGTTTATCACTTATCCGAACTCTAAAAATGACTTGGCCCAACAATTGTAATGACTTTGCCAACCACTGTTTATCACTTATCCGAACTCTAAAAATGACTTTGCCCAACAATTGTAATGGACTTTGCCAAACACTGTTGTAACACTTATCCGAACTCTAAAAATGACTTTGCCAACCACTGTTTAACACTTATCCGAACTCTAAAAATTGACTTTGCCAACAATTGTAATTACTTTGCCAACCACTGTTAATCACTTATCCGAACTCTAAAAATGACTTTGCCCAACAATTGAAATGACTTTGCCATCCCTGTTTATCACTTATCCGAACTCTAAAATGACCTTGCCCAACAATTGTCATGACTTTGCCCAACCACTGTTATTCACTTATCTGACCTCTAAAATGACTTTGCCCAACAATTGTAAGTGACTATTGCCAACCACTGTTATTCACTTATCTGACCTCTAAAAATGACTTTGCCCAACGATTGTAATGACTTTGCAAACCACTGTTAATCACTTATCCGAACTCTAAAAATGACTTTGCCCAACAATTGTAATGACTTTGCCATCCACTGTTTAACACTTATCCGAACTCTAAAAATGACTTTGCCAACCACTGTTTAACACTTATCCGAACTCTAAAAATGACTTTGCCAAACATTGTAATAACTTTGCCAACCACTGTTAATCACTTATCCGAACTCTAAAAATGACTTTGCCCAACAATTGTAATGACTTTGCCATCCACTGTTAATCACTTATCCGACCGCTAAAAATGACTTGCCCAACAATTGAAATGACTTTGCCAACCACTGTAAATCACTTATCCGAACTCTAAAATGACTTTGCCCACCAATTGTAATGACTTGCCAACCACTGTTATTCACTATCCGACCTCTAAAAATGACTTTGCCCAACAATTGTAATGACTTTGCAAACCACTGTTAATCACTTATCCGAACTCTAAAAATCGACTTTGCCCAACAATTGTAATGACTTTGCCATCCAACTGTTAATCACTTATCCGATCTCTAAAAATGACTTGCCCAACAATTGTAATGCCTTTGCCAACCACTGTTTATCACTTATCCGAACTCTAAAAATGACTTTGCCCAACAATTGTAATGACTTTGCCAACCACTGTTTATCACTTATCCGAACTCTAAAATGACTTTGCCCAACAATTGTAATGACTTTGCCAACCACTGTTTATCACTATCCGAACTCTAAAAATGACTTTGCCCAACAATTGTAATGACTTTGCCAACCACTGGTTTATCACTTATCCGAACTCTAAAAATGACTTTGCCCAACAATTGTCATGACTTTGCCAACCACTGTTATTCACTTATCTGACCTCTTAAAAATGACTTTGCCCAACAATTGTAATGACTTTGCCAACCACTGTTATTCACTTATCTGACCTCTAAAATGACTGTGCCCAACGATTGTAATGACTTTGCCAACCACTGTTAATCACTTATCCGAACTCTAAAAATGACTTTGCCCAACAATTGTAATGACTTTGCCATCCACTGTTAAACACTTATCCGAACTCTAAAAATGACTTTGCCAACCACTGTTTAACACTTATCCGAACTCTAAAAATGACTTTGCCAAACAATTGTAATACTTTGCCAACCACTGTTAATCACTTATCCGAACTCTAAAAATGACTTTGCCCAACAATTGTAATGACTTTGCCATCCACTGTTAATCACTTATCCGACCTCTAAAATGACTTTGCCCAACAATTGAAATGACTTTGCCAACCACTGTAAATCACTTATCCGAACTCTAAAAATGACTTTGGCCCAACAATTGTAAGTGACTTTGCCAACCACTGTTATTCACTAATTCCGACCTCTAAAACTGACTTTGCCCAACAATTGTAATGACTTTGCAAACCACTGTTAATCACTTATCCGAACTCTAAAAATGACTTTGCCCAACAATTGTAATGACTTTGCCATCCACTGTTAATCACTTATCCGATCTCTAAAAATGACTTTGCCCAACAATTGTAATGCCTTTGCCAACCACTGTTTATCACTTATCCGAACTCTAAAAATGACTTTGCCCAACAATTGTAATGACTTTGCCAACCACTGTTTATCACTTATCCGAACTCTAAAAATGACTTTGCCCAACAATTGTAATGACTTTGCCAACCACTGTTTATCACTTATCCGAACTCTAAAAATGACTTGGCCCACAATTGTAATGACTTTTGCCAACCACTGTTTATCACTTATCCGAACTCTAAAAATGACTTTGCCCAACAATTGTAATGACTTTGCCAAACACTGTTTAACACTTATCCGAACTCTAAAAATGACTTTGCCAACCACTGTTTAACACTTATCCGAACTCTAAAAATGACTTTGCCAAACAATTGTAATTACTTTGCCAACCACTGTTAATCACTTATCCGAAACTCTAAAAATGACTTTGCCCAACAATTGTAATGACTTTGCCATCCACTGTTTATCACTTATCCGAACTCTAAAAATGACTTTGCCCAACATTGTCATGACTTTGCCAACCACTGTTATTCACTTATCTGACCTCTAAAAATGACTTTGCCCAACAATTGTAATGACTTTGCCAACCACTGTTATTCACTTATCTGACCTCTAAAAATGACTTTGCCCAACGATTGTAATGACTTTGCAAACCACTGTTAATCACTTATCCGAACTCTAAAAATGACTTTGCCCAACAATTGTAATGACTTTGCCATCCACTGTTTAACACTTATCCGAACTCTAAAAATGACTTTGCCAACCACTGTTTAACACTTATCCGAACTCTAAAAATGACTTTGCCAAACAATTGTAATAACTTTGCCAACCACTGTTAATCACTTATCCGAACTCTAAAAATGACTTTGCCCAACAATTGTAATGACTTTGCCAACCACTGTTAATCACTAATCCGACCTCTTAAAATGACTTTGCTAAACAATTGTAATGACTTTGCCAAACACTGTTAATCACTTATCTGAACTCTAAATATGACTTTGCCCAACAATTGTAATGACTTTGCCAAACACTTTTAATCACTTTTCCGACCTCTAAAAATGACTTTGCCCAACAATTGTAATGACTTTGCCAACCACTGTTAATCACTTATCCGACCTCTAAAAATGACTTTGCCCAACAACTGTAATGACTTTGCCAACCACTGTTAATCACTTATCCGACCTCTAAAAATGACTTTGCCCAACAATTGTAATGACTTTGCCAACCACTGTTAATCACTTATTCGACCTCTAAAAATGACTTTGCTCAACAATTTTAATGACTTTGCCATCCACTGTTAATCACTTATCCCACCTCTAAAAATGACTTTGCCCAACAATTGAAATGACTTTGCCAACCACTGTAAATCACTTATCCGAACTCTAAAAATGACTTTGCCCAACAATTGTAATGACTTTGCCAACCACTGTTAATCACTCATCCGACCTCTAAAAATGACTTTGCCCAACAATTGTAATGACTTAGCCAACCACTGTTAATCACTAATCCGACCTCTTAAAATGACTTTGCCAAACAATTGTAATGACTTTGCCAAACACTGTTAATCACTTATCTGAACTCTAAATATGACTTTGCCCAACAATTGTAATGACTTTGCCGAACACTTTTAATCACTTTTCCGACCTCTAAAAATGACTTTGCCCAACAATTGTAATGACTTTGCCAACCACTGTTAATCACTTATCCGACCTCTAAAAATGACTTTGCCCAACAACTGTAATGACTTTGCCAACCACTGTTATTCACTTAACCGAACTCTAAAAATGACTATGCCCAACAATTGTAATTACTTTGCCAACCACTGTTAATCACTTATCCGAACTCTAAAAATGACTTTGCCAAACAATTGTAATGACTTTGCCAACCACTGTTAATCACTTATCCGACCTCTAAAAATGACTTTGCCAAACAATTGTAATGACTTTGCCAACCACTGTTAATCACTTATCCGACCTCTAAAAATGACTTTGCCAACCACTGTAATTCACTTATCCGACCTCTAGAAATGACTTTGCCCAACAATTTTAATGACTTTGCAAACCACTGTTAATCACTTATCCGATCTCTAGAAATGACTCGGCCCAACAATTGTAATGACTTTGCCAACCACTGTTATTCACTTATCCGATCTCTAGAAATGACTCTGCCCAACAATTGTAATGACTTTGCCAACCACTGTTATTCACTTATCTGACCTCTAAAAATTACTTTGCCCAAAAATTGTAATAACTTTGCAAACCACTGTTAATCGCTTATCCGAACTCTAAAAATGACTTTGCCCAACAATTGAAATGACTTTGCCAACCACTGTTTATCACTTATCCGAACTCTAAAAATGACTTTGCCCAACAATTGTAATGACTTTGCCAACCACTGTTTATCACTTATCTGAACTCTAAATATGACTTTGCCCAACAATTGTAATGACTTTGCCAAACACTTTTAATCACTTTTCCGACCTCTAAAAATGACTTTGCCCAACAATTGTAATGACTTGCCAACCACTGTTAATCACTTATCCGACCTCTAAAAATGACTTTGCCCAACAACTGTAATGACTTTGCCAACCACTGTTAATCACTTATTCGACCTCTAAATATGACTTTGCCCAACAATTGTAATGACTTTGCCAAACACTTTTAATCACTTATCCGACCTCTAAAAATGACTTTGCCCAACAATTGTAATGACTTTGCCAACCACTGTTAATCACTTATCCGACCTCTAAAAATGACTTTGCCCAACAACTGTAATGACTTTGCCAAACACTGTTAATCACTTATCTGAACTCTAAATATGACTTTGCCCAACAATTGTAATGACTTTGCCAAACACTTTTAATCACTTTTCCGACCTCTAAAAATGACTTTGCCCAACAATTGTAATGACTTTGCCAACCACTGTTAATCACTTATCCGACCTCTAAAAATGACTTTGCCCAACAACTGTAATGACTTTGCCACCACTGTTAATCACTTATCCGACCTCTAAAAATGACTTTGCCCAACAATTGTAATGACTTTGCCAACCACTGTTAATCACTTATTCGACCTCTAAAAATGACTTTGCTCAACAATTTTAATGACTTTGCCAACCAGTGTAATTCACTTAACCGAACTCTAAAAATGACTATGCCCAACAATTGTAATTACTTTGCCAACCACTGTTAATCACTTATCCGAACTCTAAAAATGACTTTGCCAAACAATTGTAATGACTTTGCCAACCACTGTTAATCACTTATCCGACCTCTAAAAATGACTTTGCCAAACAATTGTAATGACTTGCCAACCACTGTTAATCACTTATCCGACCTCTAAAAATGACTTTGCCAACCACTGTAATTCACTTATCCGACCTCTAGAAATGACTTTGCCCAACAATTGTAATGACTTTGCAAACCACTGTTAATCACTTATCCGATCTCTAGAAATGACTCTGCCCAACAATTGTAATGACTTTGCCAACCACTGTTATTCACTTATCTGACCTCTAAAAATTACTTTGCCCAAAAATTGTAATAACTTTGCAAACCACTGTTAATCGCTTATCCGAACTCTAAAAATGACTTTGCCCAACAATTGAAATGACTTTGCCAACCACTGTTTATCACTTATCCGAACTCTAAAAATGACTTTGCCCAACAATTGTAATGACTTTGCCAACCACTGTTTATCACTTATCCGAACTCTAAAAATGACTTTGCCCAACAATTGAAATGACTTTGTCAACCACTGTTAATCACTTATCCGACCTCTAAAAATGACTTTGCCCAACAATTGTCATGACTTTGCCAACCACTGTAATTCACTTATCCGACCTCTAGAAATGACTTTGCCCAACAATTGTAATGACTTTGCAAATCACTGTTAATCACTTATCTGACCTCTAAAAATGACTTTGCCCAACAATTGTAATGACTTTGCCAACCACTGTTATTCACTTATCTGACCTTTAAAAATGACTTTGCCCAACAATTGTAATGACTTTGCATACCACTGTTAATCACTTATCCGAACTCTAAAAATGACTTTGCCCAACAATTGTAATGACTTTGCCATCCACTGTTAATCACTTATCCGAACCTCTAAAAATGACTTTTGCCCAACAATTGTAATGACTTTGCCAACCACTGTTAATCACTTATCCGAACTCTAAAAATGACTTTGCCCAACAATTGTAATGACTTTGCCAACCACTGTTTAACACTTATCCGAACTCTAAAAATGATTTTGCCCAACAATTGTAATGACTTTGCCAACCACTGTTTATCACTTATCCGAACTCTAAAAATGACTTTGCCCAACAATTGAAATGACTTTGCCAACCACTGTTAATCACTTATCCGAACTCTAAAAACAACTTTGCCCAACAATTGTAATGACTTTGCCAACCACTGTTAATCACTTATCCGACCTCTAAAAATGACTTTGCCAACAATGTTAATGACTTTGCCAACCTCTGCTAATAACTCATCCGACCTCTAAAATGACTTTGCCCAACAATTGTAATGACTTTGCCAACCACTGTTAATCACTTATCCGACATCTAAAAATGACTTTGCCAAACAATTGTAATGACTTTGCCAACCACTGTTAATCACTTATCCGAACTCTAAAAATGACTTTGCCAACAATTGTAATGACTTTGCCAACCACTGTTTAACACTTATCCGAACTCTAAAAATGATTTTGCCCAACAATTGTAATGACTTTGCCAACCACTGTTTATCACTTATCCGAACTCTAAAAATGACTTTGCCCAACAATTGAAATGACTTTGCCAACCACTGTTAATCACTTATCCGAACTCTAAAAATAACTTTGCCCAACAATTGTAATGACTTTGCCAACCACTGTTAATCACTTATCCGACCTCTAAAAATGACTTTGCCCAACAATGTTAATGACTTTGCCAACCTCTGCTAATAACTCATCCGACCTCTAAAAATGACTTTGCCCAACAATTGTAATGACTTTGCCAACCACTGTTAATCACTTATCCGACATCTAAAAATGACTTTGCCAAACAATTGTAATGACTTTGCCAACCACTGTTAATCACTTATTCGACCTCTAAAAATGACTTTGCTCAACAATTTTAATGACTTTGCCAACCAGTGTAATTCACTTAACCGAACTCTAAAATGACTTTGCCCAACAATTGTAATTACTTTGCCAACCACTGTTAATCACTTATCCGAACTCTAAAAATGACTTTGCCAAACAATTGTAATAACTTTGCCAACCACTGTTAATCACTTATCCGAACTCTAAAAATGACTTTGCCCAACAATTGTAATGACTTTGCCAACCACTGTTTATCACTTATCCGAACTCTAAAAATGACTTTGCCCAACAATTGTAATGACTTTGCCAACCACTGTTTAACACTTATCCGAACTCTAAAAATGACTTTGCCCAACAATTGTAATGACTTTGCCAACCACTGTTTATCACTTATCCAAACTCTAAAAATGACTTTGCCCAACAATTGTAATGACTTTGCCAACCACTGTTTATCACCTATGCGAACTCTAAAAATGACTTTGCCCAACAATTGAAATGACTTTGCCAACCACTGTTAATCACTTATCCGACCTCTAAAAATGACTTTGCCCAACAATTGTCATGACTTTGCCAACCACTGTAATTCACTTATCCGACCTCTAGAAATGACTTTGCCCAACAATTGTAATGACTTTGCCAACCACTGTTTATCACTTATCCGACCTCTAAAAATGACTTTGCCCAACAACTGTCATGACTTTGCCAACCACTGTTATTCACTTATCTGACCTCTAAAAATGACTTTGCCCAACAATTGTAATGACTTTGCCAACCACTGTTTAACACTTATCCGAACTCTAAAAATGACTTTGCCCAACAATTTTAATGACTTTGCCAACCACTGTTTATCACTTATCCGAACTCTAAAATGACTTTGCCCAACAATTGTAATGACTTTGCCAACCACTGTTATCACCTATCCGAACTCTAAAAATGACTTTGCCCAACAATTGAAATGACTTTGTCAACCACTGTTAATCACTTATCCGACCTCTAAAAATGACTTTGCCCAACAATTGTCATGACTTTGCCAACCACTGTAATTCACTTATCCGACCTCTAGAAATGACTTTGCCCAACAATTGTAATGACTTTGCCAACCACTGTTTATCACTTATCCGACCTCTAAAAATGACTTTGCCCAACAACTGTCATGACTTTGCCAACCACTGTTATTCACTTATCTGACCTCTAAAAATGACTTTGCCCAACAATTGTAATGACTTTGCCAACCACTGTTATTCACTTATCTGACCTCTAAAAATGACTTTGCCCAACAATTGTAATGACTTTGCAAACCACTGTTAATCACTTATCCGAACTCTAAAAATGACTTTGCCCAACAATTGTAATGACTTTGCCATCCACTGTTAATCACTTATCCGAACTCTAAAAATGACTTTGCCCAACAATTGTAATGACTTTGCCAACCACTGTTTAACACTTATCCGAACACTAAAAATGACTTTGCCAACCACTGTTTAACACTTATCCGAACTCTAAAAATGACTTTGCCAAACAATTGTAATAACTTTGCCAACCACTGTTAATCACTTATCCGACCTCTAAAAATGACTTTGCCCAACAATTGAAATGACTTTGCCAACCACTGTTAATCACTTATCCGAACTCTAAAATAACTTTGCCCAACAATTGAAATGACTTTGCCAACCACTGTAAATCACTTATCCGAACTCTAAAAATGACTTTGCCCAACAATTGTAATGACTTTGCCATCCACTGTTAATCACTTATCCTACCTCTAAAAATGACTTTGCCCAACAATTGAAATGACTTTGCCAACCACTGTAAATCACTTATCCGAACTCTAAAAATGACTTTGCCAAACAATTGTAATAACTTTGCCAACCACTGTTATTCACTTATCTGACCTCTAAAAATGACTTTGCCCAACAATTGTAATGACCTTGCCAACCACTGTTATTCACTTATCTGACCTCTAAAAATAACTTTGCCCAACAATTGTAATGACTTTGCAAACCACTGTTAATCACTTATCCGAACTCTAAAAATGACTTTGCCCAACAATTGTAATGACTTTGCCATCCACTGTTAATCACTTATCCGAACTCTAAAAATGACTTTGTCCAACAATTGTAATGACTTTGCCAACCACTGTTTAACACTTATCCGAACTCTAAAAATGACTTTGCCCAACAATTGTAATGACTTTGCCAACCACTGTTTATCACTTATCCGAACTCTAAAAATGACTTTGCCCAACAATTGTAATGACTTTGCCAACCACTGTTTATCACTTATCCGAACTCTAAAAATGACTTTGCCCAACAATTGTAATGACTTTGCCAAACACTGTTTATCACCTATCCGAACTCTAAAAATGACTTTGCCTAACAATTGAAATGACTTTGTCAACCACTGTTATTCACTTATCTGACCTCTAAAAATGACTTTGCCCAACAATTGTAATGACCTTGCCAACCACTGTTATTCACTTATCTGACCTCTAAAAATAACTTTGCCCAACAATTGTAATGACTTTGCAAACCACTGTTTATCACTTATCCGAACTCTAAAAATGACTTTGCCCAACAATTGTAATGACTTTGCCAAACACTGTTTATCACCTATCCGAACTCTAAAAATGACTTTGCCTAACAATTGAAATGACTTTGTCAACCACTGTTAATCACTTATCCGACCTCTAAAAATGACTTTGCCCAACAATTGTCATGACTTTGCCAACCACTGTTATTCACTTATCTGACCTCTAAAAATGACTTTGCCCAACAATTGTAATGACTTTGCCAACCACTGTTATTCACTTATCTGACCTCTAAAAATGACTTTGCCCAACAATTGTAATGACTTTGCAAACCACTGTTAATCACTTTTCCGAACTCTAAAAATGACTTTGCCCAACAATTGTAATGACTTTGCCATCTACTGTTAATCACTTATCCGAACTCTAAAAATTACTTTGCCCAACAATTGAAATGACTTTGCCAACCACTGTTTATCACTTATCCGAACTCTAAAAATGTCTTTGCCCAACAATTGTAATTACTTTGCCAACCACTGTTTAACACTTATCCGAACTCTAAAATGACTTTGCCAACCACTGTTTAACACTTATCCGAACTCTAAAAATGACTTTGCAAAAACAATTGTAATAACTTTGCCAACCACTGTTAATCACTTATCCGACCTCTAAAAATGACTTTGCCAAACAATTGTAATGACTTTGCCATCCACTGTTAATCACTTATCCGACCTCTAAAAATGACTTTGCCCAACAATTGTAATGACTTTGCCATCCACTGTTAATCACTTATCCTACCTCTAAAAATGACTTTGCCCAACAATTGAAATGACTTTGCCAACCACTGTAAATCACTTATCCGAACTCTAAAAATGACTTTGCCAAACAATTGTAATGACCTTGCCAACCACTGTTATTCACTTATCTGACCTCTAAAAATAACTTTGCCCAACAATTGTAATGACTTTGCAAACCACTGTTAATCACTTATCCGAACTCTAAAAATGACTTTGCCCAACAATTGTAATGACTTTGCCATCCACTGTTAATCACTTATCCGAACTCTAAAAATGACTTTGCCCAACAATTGTAATGACTTTGCCAACCACTGTTTATCACTTATCCGAACTCTAAAAATGACTTTGCCCAACAATTGTAATGACTTTGCCAACCACTGTTTATCACTTATCTGACCTCTAAAAATGACTTTGCCCAACAATTGTAATGACCTTGCCAACCACTGTTATTCACTTATCTGACCTCTAAATATAACTTTGCCCAACAATTGTAATGACTATGCCAACCACTGTTTATCACTTATCCGAACTCCAAAAATGTCTTTGCCCAACAATTGTAATGACTTTGCCAACCACTGTTTAACACTTATCCGAACTCTAAAAATGACTTTGCCAACCACTGTTTAACACTTATCCGAACTCTAAAAATGACTTTGCCAAACAATTGTAATAACTTTGCCAACCACTGTTAATCACTTATCCGACCACTAAAAATGACTTTGCCAAACAATTGTAATGACTTTGCCATCCACTGTTAATCACTCATCCGACCTCTAAAAATGACTTTGCCCAACAATTGTAATGACTTTGCCATCCACTGTTAATCACTTATCCTACCTCTAAAAATGACTTTGCCCAACAATTGAAATGACTTTGCCAACCACTGTAATCACTTATCCGAACTCTAAAAATGACTTTGCCAAACAATTGTAATAACTTTGCCAACCACTGTTATTCACTTATCTGACCTCTAAAAATGACTTTGCCCAACAATTGTAATGACCTTGCCAACCACTGTTATTCACTTATCTGACCTCTAAAAATAACTTTGCCCAACAATTGTAATGACTTGGCAAACGACTGTTAATCACTTATCCGAACTCTAAAAATGACTTTGCCCAACAATTGTAATGACTTTGCCATCCACTGTTAATCACTTATCCGAACTCTAAAAATGACTTTGTCCAACAATTGTAATGACTTTGCCAACCACTGTTTAACACTTATCCGAACTCTAAAAATGACTTTGCCCAACAATTGTAATGACTTTGCCAACCACTGTTTATCACTTATCCGAACTCTAAAAATGACTTTGCCCAACAATTGTAATGACTTTGCCAACCACTGTTTAACACTTATCCGAACTCTAAAAATGACTTTGCCCAACAATTGTAATGACTTTGCCAACCACTGTTTATCACTTATCCGAACTCTAAAAATGACTTTGCCCAACAATTGTAATGACTTTGCCAACCACTGTTTATCACTTATCCGAACTCTAAAAATGACTTTGCCCAACAATTGTAATGACTTTGCCAACCACTGTTTATCACTTATCTGACCTCTAAAATGACTTTGCCCAACAATTGTAATGACCTTGCCAACCACTGTTATTCACTTATCTGACCTCTAAAAATAACTTTGCCCAACAATTGTAATGACTTTGCCAACCACTGTTTATCACTTATCCGAACTCTAAAAATGACTTTGCCTAACAATTGAAATGACTTTGTCAACCACTGTTAATCACTTATCCGACCTCTAAAAATGACTTTGCCCAACAATTGTCATGACTTTGCCAACCACTGTTATTCACTTATCTGACCTCTAAAAATGACTTTGCCCAACAATTGTAATGACTTTGCCAACCACTGTTATTCACTCATCTGACCTCTAAAAATGACTTTGCCCAACAATTGTAATGACTTTGCAAACCACTGTTAATCACTTATCCGAACTCTAAAATGACTTTGCCCAACAATTGTAATGACTATGCCATCCACTGTTAATCACTTATCCGAACTCTAAAAATGACTTTGCCCAACAATTGTAATGACTTTGCCAACCACTGTTTATCACTTATCCGAACTCTAAAAATGACTTTGCCCAACAATTGTAATGACTTTGCCAACCACTGTTTAACACTTATCCGAACTCTAAAAATGACTTTGCCAACCACTGTTTAACACTTATCCGAACTCTAAAAATGACTTTGCCCAACAATTGTAATGACTTTGCCATCCACTGTTAATCACTTATCCGAACTCTAAAATTGACTTTGCCCAACAATTGTAATGACTTTGCCATCCACTGTCAATCACTTATCCTACCTCTAAAAATGACTTTGCCCAACAATTGAAATGACTTTGCCAACCACTGAAAATCACTTATCTGACCTCTAAAAATAACTTTGCCCAACAATTGTAATGACTTTGCAAACCACTGTTAATCACTTATCCGACCTCTAAAAATGACTTTGCCAACAATTGTAATGACTTTGCCAACCACTGTTAATCACTTATTCGACCTCTAAAAATGACTTTGCTCAACAATTTTAATGACTTTGCCAACCAGTGTAATTCACTTAACCGAACTCTAAAAATGACTTTGCCCAACAATTGTCATGACTTTGCCAACCACTGTTATTCACTTATCTGACCTCTAGAAATGACTTTGCCCAACAATTGTAATGACTTTGCAAACCACTGTTAATCACTTATCCGATCTCTAGAAATGACTCTGCCCAACAATTGTAATGACTTTGCCAACCACTGTTAATCACTTATCCGACCTCTAAAAATGACTTTGCCCAACAATTGTCATGACTTTGCCAACCACTGTAATTCACTTATCCGACCTCTAGAAATGACTTTGCCCAACAATTGTAATGACTTTGCAAACCACTGTTAATCACTTATCCGATCTCTAGAAATGACTCTGCCCAACAATTGTAATGACTTTGCCAACCACTGTTAATCACTTATCCGACCTCTAAAATGACATTGCCCAACAATTGTAATGACTTTGCCAACCACTGTTATTCACTTATCTGACCTCTAAAAATGACTTTGCCCAACAAATGTAATGACCTTGCCAACCACTGTTATTAACTTATCTGACCTCTAAAAATAACTTTGCCGAACAATTGTAATGACTTTGCAAACCACTGTTAATCACTTACCGAACTCTAAAAATGACTTTGCCCAACAATTGTAATGACTTTGCCAACCACTGTTAATCACTTATCCGAACTCTAAAAATGACTTTGCCCAACAATTGTAATGACTATGCCATCCACTGTTAATCACTTATCCGAACTCTAAAAATGACTTTGCCCAACAATTGTAATGACTTTGCCAACCACTGTTTATCACTTATCCGAACTCTAAAAATGACTTTGCCCAACAATTGTAATGACTTTGCCAACCACTGTTTAACACTTATCCGAACTCTAAAAATGACTTTGCCAACCACTGTTTAACACTTATCCGAACTCTAACAATGACTTTGCCCAACAATTGTAATGACTTTGCCATCCACTGTTAATCACTTATCCGAACTCTAAAATTGACTTTGCCCAACAATTGTAATGACTTTGCCATCCACTGTCAATCACTTATCCTACCTCTAAAAATGACTTTGCCCAACAATTGAAATGACTTTGCCAACCACTGAAAATCACTTATCTGACCTCTAAAAATAACTTTGCCCAACAATTGTAATGACTTTGCAAACCACTGTTAATCACTTATCCGACCTCTAAAAATGACTTTGCCAACAATTGTAATGACTTTGCCAACCACTGTTAATCACTTATTCGACCTCTAAAAATGACTTTGCTCAACAATTTTAATGACTTTGCCAACCAGTGTAATTCACTTAACCGAACTCTAAAAATGACTTTGCCCAACAATTGTCATGACTTTGCCAACCACTGTTATTCACTTATCTGACCTCTAAAAATGACTTTGCCCAACAATTGTAATGACTTTGCCAACCACTGTTATTCACTTATCCGACCTCTAAAAATGACCTGGCCAAACAATTGTAATGACTTTGCCAACCACTGTTTATCACTTATCCGAACTCTAAAAATGACTTTGCCCAACAATTGTAATGACTTTGCCAACCACTGTTAATCACTTATCCGAACTCTAAAAATGACTTTGCCCAACAATTGTAATGACTTTGCCAACCACTGTTTATCACTTATCTGACCTCTAAAAATGACTTTGCCCAACAATTGTAATGACCTTGCCAACCACTGTTATTCACTTATCTGACCTCTAAAAATAACTTTGCCCAACAATTGTAATGACTTTGCCAACCACTGTTTATCACTTATCCGAACTCTAAAAATGACTTTGCCTAACAATTGAAATGACTTTGTCAACCACTGTTAATCACTTATCCGACCTCTAAAAATGACTTTGCCCAACAATTGTCATGACTTTGCCAACCACTGTTATTCACTTATCTGACCTCTAAAAATGACTTTGCCCAACAATTGTAATGACTTTGCCAACCACTGTTATTCACTCATCTGACCTCTAAAAATGACTTTGCCCAACAATTGTAATGACTTTGCAAACCACTGTTAATCACTTATCCGAACTCTAAAAATGACTTTGCCCAACAATTGTAATGACTATGCCATCCACTGTTAATCACTTATCCGAACTCTAAAAATGACTTTGCCCAACAATTGTAATGACTTTGCCAACCACTGTTTATCACTTATCCGAACTCTAAAAATGACTTTGCCCAACAATTGTAATGACTTTGCCAACCACTGTTTAACACTTATCCGAACTCTAAAATGACTTTGCCAACCACTGTTTAACACTTATCCGAACTCTAAAAATGACTTTGCCCAACAATTGTAATGACTTTGCCATCCACTGTTAATCACTTATCCGAACTCTAAAATTGACTTTGCCCAACAATTGTAATGACTTTGCCATCCACTGTCAATCACTTATCCTACCTCTAAAAATGACTTTGCCCAACAATTGAAATGACTTTGCCAACCACTGAAAATCACTTATCTGACCTCTAAAAATAACTTTGCCCAACAATTGTAATGACTTTGCAAACCACTGTTAATCACTTATCCGACCTCTAAAAATGACTTTGCCAACAATTGTAATGACTTTGCCAACCACTGTTAATCACTTATTCGACCTCTAAAAATGACTTTGCTCAACAATTTTAATGACTTTGCCAACCAGTGTAATTCACTTAACCGAACTCTAAAAATGACTTTGCCCAACAATTGTCATGACTTTGCCAACCACTGTTATTCACTTATCTGACCTCTAAAAATGACTTTGCCCAACAATTGTAATGACTTTGCCAACCACTGTTATTCACTTATCCGACCTCTAAAAATGACCTGGCCAAACAATTGTAATGACTTTGCCAACCACTGTTAATCACTTATCCGACCTCTAAAAATGACTTTGCCCAACAATTGTCATGACTTTGCCAACCACTGTAATTCACTTATCCGACCTCTAGAAATGACTTTGCCCAACAATTGTAATGACTTTGCAAACCACTGTTAATCACTTATCCGATCTCTAGAAATGACTCTGCCCAACAATTGTAATGACTTTGCCAACCACTGTTAATCACTTATCCGACCTCTAAAATGACATTGCCCAACAATTGTAATGACTTTGCCAACCACTGTTATTCACTTATCTGACCTCTAAAAATGACTTTGCCCAACAAATGTAATGACCTTGCCAACCACTGTTATTAACTTATCTGACCTCTAAAAATAACTTTGCCGAACAATTGTAATGACTTTGCAAACCACTGTTAATCACTTACCGAACTCTAAAAATGACTTTGCCCAACAATTGTAATGACTTTGCCAACCACTGTTAATCACTTATCCGAACTCTAAAAATGACTTTGCCCAACAATTGTAATGACTATGCCATCCACTGTTAATCACTTATCCGAACTCTAAAAATGACTTTGCCCAACAATTGTAATGACTTTGCCAACCACTGTTTATCACTTATCCGAACTCTAAAAATGACTTTGCCCAACAATTGTAATGACTTTGCCAACCACTGTTTAACACTTATCCGAACTCTAAAAATGACTTTGCCAACCACTGTTTAACACTTATCCGAACTCTAACAATGACTTTGCCCAACAATTGTAATGACTTTGCCATCCACTGTTAATCACTTATCCGAACTCTAAAATTGACTTTGCCCAACAATTGTAATGACTTTGCCATCCACTGTCAATCACTTATCCTACCTCTAAAAATGACTTTGCCCAACAATTGAAATGACTTTGCCAACCACTGAAAATCACTTATCTGACCTCTAAAAATAACTTTGCCCAACAATTGTAATGACTTTGCAAACCACTGTTAATCACTTATCCGACCTCTAAAAATGACTTTGCCAACAATTGTAATGACTTTGCCAACCACTGTTAATCACTTATTCGACCTCTAAAAATGACTTTGCTCAACAATTTTAATGACTTTGCCAACCAGTGTAATTCACTTAACCGAACTCTAAAAATGACTTTGCCCAACAATTGTCATGACTTTGCCAACCACTGTTATTCACTTATCTGACCTCTAAAAATGACTTTGCCCAACAATTGTAATGACTTTGCCAACCACTGTTATTCACTTATCCGACCTCTAAAAATGACCTGGCCAAACAATTGTAATGACTTTGCCAACCACTGTTAATCACTTATCCGACCTCTAAAAATGACTTTGCCCAACAATTGTCATGACTTTGCCAACCACTGTAATTCACTTATCCGACCTCTAGAAATGACTTTGCCCAACAATTGTAATGACTTTGCAAACCACTGTTAATCACTTATCCGATCTCTAGAAATGACTCTGCCCAACAATTGTAATGACTTTGCCAACCACTGTTAATCACTTATCCGACCTCTAAAAATGACATTGCCCAACAATTGTAATGACTTTGCCAACCACTGTTATTCACTTATCTGACCTCTAAAAATGACTTTGCCCAACAAATGTAATGACCTTGCCAACCACTGTTATTAACTTATCTGATCTCTAAAAATAACTTTGCCGAACAATTGTAATGACTTTGCAAACCACTGTTAATCACTTACCGAACTCTAAAAATGACTTTGCCCAACAATTGTAATGACTTTGCCATCCACTGTTAATCACTTATCCGAACTCTAAAAATGACTTTGCCCAACAATTGTAATGACTTTGCCAACCACTGTTATCACTTATCCGAACTCTAAAAATGACTTTGCCCAACAATTGTAATGACTTTGCAAACCACTGTTAATCACTTATCCGACCTCTAAAAATGACTTTGCCAACAATTGTAATGACTTTGCCAACCACTGTTAATCACTTATTCGACCTCTAAAAATGACTTTGCTCAACAATTTTAATGACTTTGCCAACCAGTGTAATTCACTTAACCGAACTCTAAAAATGACTTTGCCCAACAATTGTCATGACTTTGCCAACCACTGTTATTCACTTATCTGACCTCTAAAAATGACTTTGCCCAACAATTGTAATGACTTTGCCAACCACTGTTATTCACTTATCCGACCTCTAAAAATGACCTGGCCAAACAATTGTAATGACTTTGCCAACCACTGTTAATCACTTATCCGACCTCTAAAAATGACTTTGCCCAACAATTGTCATGACTTTGCCAACCACTGTAATTCACTTATCCGACCTCTAGAAATGACTTTGCCCAACAATTGTAATGACTTTGCAAACCACTGTTAATCACTTATCCGATCTCTAGAAATGACTCTGCCCAACAATTGTAATGACTTTGCCAACCACTGTTAATCACTTATCCGACCTCTAAAAATGACATTGCCCAACAATTGTAATGACTTTGCCAACCACTGTTATTCACTTATCTGACCTCTAAAAATGACTTTGCCCAACAAATGTAATGACCTTGCCAACCACTGTTATTAACTTATCTGATCTCTAAAAATAACTTTGCCGAACAATTGTAATGACTTTGCAAACCACTGTTAATCACTTACCGAACTCTAAAAATGACTTTGCCCAACAATTGTAATGACTTTGCCATCCACTGTTAATCACTTATCCGAACTCTAAAATGACTTTGCCCAACAATTGTAATGACTTTGCCAACCACTGTTTATCACTTATCCGAACTCTAAAAATGACTTTGCCCAACAATTGTAATGACTTTGCCAACCACTGTTTAACACTTATCCGAACTCTAAAATGACTTTGCCCAACAATTGTAATGACTTTGCCAACCACTGTTTATCACTTATCCGAACTCTAAAAATGACTTTGCCCAACAATTGTAATGACTTTGCCAACCACTGTTTAACACTTATCCGAACTCTAAAAATGACTTTGCCAACCACTGTTTAACACTTATCCGAACTCTAACAATGACTTTGCCCAACAATTGTAATGACTTTGCCATCCAGTGTTAATCACTTATCCGAACTCTAAAATTGACTTTGCCCAACAATTGTAATGACTTTGCCATCCACTGTCAATCACTTATCCTACCTCTAAAAATGACTTTGCCCAACAATTGAAATGACTTTGCCAACCACTGAAAATCACTTATCTGACCTCTAAAAATAACTTTGCCCAACAATTGTAATGACTTTGCAAACCACTGTTAATCACTTATCCGACCTCTAAAAATGACTTTGCCAACAATTGTAATGACTTTGCCAACCACTGTTAATCACTTATTCGACCTCTAAAAATGACTTTGCTCAACAATTTTAATGACTTTGCCAACCAGTGTAATTCACTTAACCGAACTCTAAAAATGACTTTGCCCAACAATTGTCATGACTTTGCCAACCACTGTTATTCACTTATCTGACCTCTAAAAATGACTTTGCCCAACAATTGTAATGACTTTGCCAACCACTGTTATTCACTTATCCGACCTCTAAAAATGACCTGGCCAAACAATTGTAATGACTTTGCCAACCACTGTTAATCACTTATCCGACCTCTAAAAATGACTTTGCCCAACAATTGTCATGACTTTGCCAACCACTGTAATTCACTTATCCGACCTCTAGAAATGACTTTGCCCAACAATTGTAATGACTTTGCAAACCACTGTTAATCACTTATCCGATCTCTAGAAATGACTCTGCCCAACAATTGTAATGACTTTGCCAACCACTGTTAATCACTTATCCGACCTCTAAAAATGACATTGCCCAACAATTGTAATGACTTTGCCAACCACTGTTATTCACTTATCTGACCTCTAAAAATGACTTTGCCCAACAAATGTAATGACCTTGCCAACCACTGTTATTAACTTATCTGATCTCTAAAAATAACTTTGCCGAACAATTGTAATGACTTTGCAAACCACTGTTAATCACTTACCGAACTCTAAAAATGACTTTGCCCAACAATTGTAATGACTTTGCCATCCACTGTTAATCACTTATCCGAACTCTAAAAATGACTTTGCCCAACAATTGTAATGACTTTGCCAACCACTGAAAATCACTTATCTGACCTCTAAAAATAACTTTGCCCAACAATTGTAATGACTTTGCAAACCACTGTTAATCACTTATCCGACCTCTAAAAATGACTTTGCCAACAATTGTAATGACTTTGCCAACCACTGTTAATCACTTATTCGACCTCTAAAAATGACTTTGCTCAACAATTTTAATGACTTTGCCAACCAGTGTAATTCACTTAACCGAACTCTAAAAATGACTTTGCCCAACAATTGTCATGACTTTGCCAACCACTGTTATTCACTTATCTGACCTCTAAAAATGACTTTGCCCAACAATTGTAATGACTTTGCCAACCACTGTTATTCACTTATCCGACCTCTAAAAATGACCTGGCCAAACAATTGTAATGACTTTGCCAACCACTGTAAATCACTTATCCGACCTCTAAAAGTGACTTTGCCCAACAATTGTCATGACTTTGCCAACCACTGTAATTCACTTATCCGACCTCTAGAAATGACTTTGCCCAACAATTGTAATGACTTTGCAAACCACTGTTAATCACTTATCCGATCTCTAGAAATGACTCTGCCCAACAATTGTAATGACTTTGCCAACCACTGTTAATCACTTATCCGACCTCTAAAAATGACATTGCCCAACAATTGTAATGACTTTGCCAACCACTGTTATTCACTTATCTGACCTCTAAAAATGACTTTGCCCAACAAATGTAATGACCTTGCCAACCACTGTTATTAACTTATCTGATCTCTAAAAATAACTTTGCCGAACAATTGTAATGACTTTGCAAACCACTGTTAATCACTTACCGAACTCTAAAAATGACTTTGCCCAACAATTGTAATGACTTTGCCATCCACTGTTAATCACTTATCCGAACTCTAAAAATGACTTTGCCCAACAATTGTAATGACTTTGCCAACCACTGTTTATCACTTATCCGAACTCTAAAAATGACTTTGCCCAACAATTGTAATGACTTTGCCAACCACTGTTTAACACTTATCCGAACTCTAAAAATGACTTTGCCCAACAATTGTAATGACTTTGCCAACCACTGTTTAACACTTATCCGAACTCTAAAAATGACTTTGCCCAACAATTGTAATGACTTTGCCAACCACTGTTAATCACTTATCCGAACTCTAAAAATGACTTTGCCAACCAATTGTAATGACTTTGCCATCCACTGTTAATCACTTATCCGAACACTAAAAATGACTTTGCCCAACAATTGTAATGACTTTGCCAACCACTGTTTATCACTTATCCGAACTCTAAAAATGACTTTGCCCAACAATTGTAATGACTTTGCCAACCACTGTTTAACACTTATCCGAACTCTAAAAATGACTTTGCCCAACAATTGTAATGACTTTGCCAACCACTGTTTATCACTTATCCGAACTCTAAAAATGACTTTGCCCATCAATTGTAATGACTTTGCCAAACACTGTTTATCACCTAACCGAACTCTAAAAATGACTTTGCCTAACAATTGAAATGACTTTGTCAACCACTGTTAATCACTTATCCGACCTCTAAAAGTGACTTTGCCCAACAATTGTCATGACTTTGCCAACCACTGTAATTCACTTATCCGACCTCTAGAAATGACTTTGCCCAACAATTGTAATGACTTTGCAAACCACTGTTAATCACTTATCCGATCTCTAGAAATGACTCTGCCCAACAATTGTAATGACTTTGCCAACCACTGTTAATCACTTATCCGACCTCTAAAAATGACATTGCCCAACAATTGTAATGACTTTGCCAACCACTGTTATTCACTTATCTGACCTCTAAAAATGACTTTGCCCAACAAATGTAATGACCTTGCCAACCACTGTTATTAACTTATCTGATCTCTAAAAATAACTTTGCCGAACAATTGTAATGACTTTGCAAACCACTGTTAATCACTTACCGAACTCTAAAAATGACTTTGCCCAACAATTGTAATGACTTTGCCATCCACTGTTAATCACTTATCCGAACTCTAAAAATGACTTTGCCCAACAATTGTAATGACTTTGCCAACCACTGTTTATCACTTATCCGAACTCTAAAAATGACTTTGCCCAACAATTGTAATGACTTTGCCAACCACTGTTTAACACTTATCCGAACTCTAAAAATGACTTTGCCCAACAATTGTAATGACTTTGCCAACCACTGTTTAACACTTATCCGAACTCTAAAAATGACTTTGCCCAACAATTGTAATGACTTTGCCAACCACTGTTAATCACTTATCCGAACTCTAAAAATGACTTTGCCAACCAATTGTAATGACTTTGCCATCCACTGTTAATCACTTATCCGAACACTAAAAATGACTTTGCCCAACAATTGTAATGACTTTGCCAACCACTGTTTATCACTTATCCGAACTCTAAAAATGACTTTGCCCAACAATTGTAATGACTTTGCCAACCACTGTTTAACACTTATCCGAACTCTAAAAATGACTTTGCCCAACAATTGTAATGACTTTGCCAACCACTGTTTATCACTTATCCGAACTCTAAAAATGACTTTGCCCATCAATTGTAATGACTTTGCCAAACACTGTTTATCACCTATCCGAACTCTAAAATGACTTTGCCTAACAATTGAAATGACTTTGTCAACCACTGTTAATCACTTATCCGACCTCTAAAAATGACTTTGCCCAACAATTGTCATGACTTTGCCAACCACTGTTATTCACTTATCTGACCTCTAAAATGACTTTGCCCAACAATTGTAATGACTTTGCCAACCACTGTTATTCACTTATCTGACCTCTAAAAATGACTTTGCCCAACAATTGTAATGACTTTGCCATCCACTGTTAATCACTTATCCGAACTCTAAAAATTACTTTGCCCAACAATTGTAATGACTTTGCCAACCACTGTTAATCACTTATCCTAACTCTAAAAATGTCTTTGCCCAACAATTGTAATGACTTTGCCAACCACTGTTTAACACTTATCCGAACTCTAAAAATGACTTTGCCAACCACTGTTTAACACTTATCCGAACTCTAAAAATGACTTTGCCAAACAATTGTAATAACTTTGCCAACCACTGTTAATCACTTATCCGACCTCTAAAAATGACTTTGCCAAACAATTGTAATGACTTTGCCATCCACTGTTAATCACTTATCCGACCTCTAAAAATGACTTTGCCCAACAATTGTAATGACTTTGCCATCCACTGTTAATCACTTATCCTACCTCTAAAAATGACTTTGCCCAACAATTGAAATGACTTTGCCAACCACTGTAAATCACTTATCCGAACTCTAAAAATGACTTTGCCAAACAATTGTAATAACTTTGCCAACCACTGTTATTCACTTATCTGACCTCTAAAAATGACTTTGCCCAACAATTGTAATGACCTTGCCAACCACTGTTATTCACTTATCTGACCTCTAAAAATAACTTTGCCCAACAATTGTAATGACTTTGCAAACTACTGTTAATCACTTATCCGAACTCTAAAAATGACTTTGCCCAACAATTGTAATGACTTTGCCATCCACTGTAAATCACTTATCCGAACTCTAAAAATGACTTTGCCCAACAATTGTAATGACTTTGCCAACCAGTGTAATTCACTTAACCGAACTCTAAAAATGACTTTGCCCAACAAATGTAATGACTTTGCCAACCACTGTTTATCACTTATCCGAACTCTAAAAATGACTTTGCCCAACAATTGTAATGATTTTGCCAACTACTGTTTATCACCTATCCGAACTCTAAAAATGACTTTGCCCAACAATTGAAAAGACTTTGTCAACCACTGTTAATCACTTATCCGACCTCTAAAATGACTTTGCCCATAATTGTCATGACTTTGCCAAACACTGTAATTCACTTATCCGACCTCTAGAAATGACTTTGCCCAACAATTGTAATGACTTTGCCAAACACTGTTTATCACCTATCCGAACTCTAAAAATGACTTTGCCTAACAATTGAAATGACTTTGTCAACCACTGTTAATCACTTATCCGACCTCTAAAAATGACTTTGCCCAACAATTGTCATGACTTTGCCAACCACTGTTATTCACTTATCTGACCTCTAAAATGACTTTGCCCAACAATTGTAATGACTTTGCCAACCACTGTTATTCACTTATCTGACCTCTAAAAATGACTTTGCCCAACAATTGTAATGACTTTGCAAACCACTGTTAATCACTTATCCGAACTCTAAAAATGACTTTGCCCAACAATTGTAATGACTTTGCCATCCACTGTTAATCACTTATCCGAACTCTAAAAATTACTTTGCCCAACGATTGTAATGACTTTGCCAACCACTGTTTATCACTTATCCGAACTCTAAAAATGTCTTTGCCCAACAATTGTAATGACTTTGCCAACCACTGTTTAACACTTATCCGAACTCTAAAAATGACTTTGCCAACCACTGTTTAACACTTATCCGAACTCTAAAATGACTTTGCCAAACAATTGTAATAACTTTGCCAACCACTGTTAATCACTTATCCGACCTCTAAAAATGACTTTGCCAAACAATTGTAATGACTTTGCCATCCACTGTTAATCACTTATCCGACCTCTAAAAATGACTTTGCCCAACAATTGAAATGACTTTGCCAACCACTGTTATTCACTTATCTGACCTCTAAAAATGACTTTGCCCAACAATTGTAATGACTTTGCCAACCACTGTTGTTCACTTATCTGACCTCTAAAAATAACTTTGCCCAACAATTGTAATGACTTTGCAAACTACTGTTAATCACTTATCCGAACTCTAAAATGACTTTGCCCAACAATTGTAATGACTTTGCCATCCACTGTTAATCACTTATCCGAACTCTAAAAATGACTTTGCCCAACAATTGAAAAGACTTTGCCAACCACTGTTTATCACTTATCCGAACTCTAAAAATGACTTTGCCCAACAATTGGAATGACTTTGCCAACCACTGTTTATCACTTATCCGACCTCTAGAAATGACTTTGCCCAACAATTGTAATGACTTTGCCAACTACTGTTTATCACCTATCCGAACTCTAAAAATGACTTTGCCCAACAATTGAAAAGACTTTGTCAACCACTGTTAATCACTTATCCGACCTCTAAAAATGACTTTGCCCATAATTGTCATGACTTTGCCAAACACTGTAATTCACTTATCCGACCTCTAGAAATGACTTTGCCCAACAATTGTAATGACTTTGCCAACCACTGTTTATCACTTATCCGAACTCTAAAAATGACTTTGCCTAACAATTGAAATGACTTTGTCAACCACTGTTAATCACTTATCCGACCTCTAAAAATGACTTTGCCCAACAATTGTCATGACTTTGCCAACCACTGTTATTCACTTATCTGACCTCTAAAAATGACTTTGCCCAACAATTGTAATGACTTTGCCAACCACTGTTATTCACTTATCCGATCTCTAGAAATGACTCTGCCCAACAATTGTAATGACTTTGCCAACCACTGTTTATCACTTATCCGAACTCTAAAAATGACTTTGCCCAACAATTGTAATGACTTTGCCAACTACTGTTTATCACCTATCCGAACTCTAAAAATGACTTTGCCCAACAATTGAAAAGACTTTGTCAACCACTGTTAATCACTTATCCGACCTCTAAAATGACTTTGCCCATAATTGTCATGACTTTGCCAAACACTGTAATTCACTTATCCGACCTCTAGAAATGACTTTGCCCAACAATTGTAATGACTTTGCCATCCACTGTTAATCACTTATCCGAACTCTAAAAATGACTTTGCCCAACAATTGTAATGACTTTGCCAACCACTGTTTATCACTTATCCGAACTCTAAAAAGACTTTGCCCAACAATTGGAATGACTTTGCCAACCACTGTTTATCACTTATCCGAACTCTAAAAATGACTTTGCCCAACAATTGTAATGACTTTGCCAACTACTGTTTATCACCTATCCGAACTCTAAAAATGACTTTGCCCAACAATTGAAAAGACTTTGTCAACCACTGTTAATCACTTATCCGGCCTCTAAAATGACTTTGCCCATAATTGTCATGACTTTGCCAAACACTGTAATTCACTTATCCGACCTCTAGAAATGACTTTGCCCAACAATAGTAATGACTTTGCCAACCACTGTTTATCACTTATCCGAACTCTAAAAATGACTTTGCCTAACAATTGAAATGACTTTGTCAACCACTGTTAATCACTTATCCGACCTCTAAAAATGACTTTGCCCAACAATTGTCATGACTTTGCCAACCACTGTTATTCACTTATCTGACCTCTAAAAATGACTTTGCCCAACAATTGTAATGACTTTGCCAACCACTGTTATTCACTTATCTGACCTCTAAAAATGACTTTGCCCAACAATTGTAATGACTTTGCAAACCACTGTTAATCACTTATCCGAACTCTAAAAATGACTTTGCCCAACAATTGTAATGACTATGCCATCCACTGTTAATCACTTATCCGAACTCTAAAAATGACTTTGCCCAACAATTGTAATGACTTTGCCAACCACTGTTTAACACTTATCCGAACTCTAAAATGACTTTGCCCAACAATTGTAATGACTTTGCCAACCACTGTTTATCACTTATCCGAACTCTAAAAATGACTTTGCCCGACAATTGTAATGACTTTGCCAAACACTGTTTATCACCTATCCGAACTCTAAAAATGACTTTGCCTAACAATTGAAATGACTTTGTCAACCACTGTTAATCACTTATCCGACCTCTAAAAATGACTTTGCCCAACAATTGTCATGACTTTGCCAACCACTGTTATTCACTTATCTGACCTCTAAAAATGACTTTGCCCAACAATTGTAATGACTTTGCCAAACACTGTTTATCACCTATCCGAACTCTAAAAATGACTTTGCCTAACAATTGAAATGACTTTGCCAACCACTGTTATTCACTTATCTGACCTCTAAAAATGACTTTGCCCAACAATTGTAATGACCTTGCCAACCACTGTTTATCACTTATCCGAACTCTAAAAATGACTTTGCCCGACAATTGTAATGACTTTGCCAAACACTGTTTATCACCTATCCGAACTCTAAAATGACTTTGCCTAACAATTGAAATGACTTGTCAACCACTGTTAATCACTTATCCGACCTCTAAAAATGACTTTGCCCAACAATTGTCATGACTTTGCCAACCACTGTTTATCACTTATCCGAACTCTAAAAATGACTTTGCCCGACAATTGTAATGACTTTGCCAAACACTGTTTATCACCTATCCGAACTCTAAAAATGACTTTGCCTAACAATTGAAATGACTTTGTCAACCACTGTTAATCACTTATCCGACCTCTAAAAATGACTTTGCCCAACAATTGTAATGACTTTGCCAACCACTGTTATTCACTTATCTGACCTCTAAAAATGACTTTGCCCAACAATTGTAATGACTTTGCAAACCACTGTCAATCACTTATCCGAACTCTAAAAATGACTTTGCCCAACAATTGTAATGACTTTGCCATCCACTGTTAATCACTTATCCGAACTCTAAAAATTACTTTGCCCAACAATTGTAATGACTTTGCCAACCACTGTTTATCACTTATCCGAACTCTAAAAATGTCTTTGCCCAACAATTGTAATGACTTTGCCAACCACTGTTTAACATTATCCGAACTCTAAAAATGACTTTGCCAACCACTGTTTAACACTTATCCGAACTCTAAAAATGACTTTGCCAAACAATTGTAATAACTTTGCCAACCACTGTTAATCACTTATCCGACCTCTAAAAATGACTTTGCCAAACAATTGTAATGACTTTGCCATCCACTGTTAATCACTTATCCGACCTCTAAAAATGACTTTGCCCAACAATTGTAATGACTTTGCCATCCACTGTTAATCACTTATCCTACCTCTAAAAATGACTTTGCCTAACAATTGAAATGACTTTGCCAACCACTGTAAATCACTTATCCGAACTCTAAAAATGACATGCCAACAATTGTAATAACTTTGCCAACCACTGTTATTCACTTATCTGACCTCTAAAAATGACTTTGCCCAACAATTGTAATGACCTTGCCAACCACTGTTATTCACTTATCTGACCTCTAAAAATAACTTTGCCCAACAATTGTAATGACTTTGCAAACCACTGTTAATCACTTATCCGAACTCTAAAAATGACTTTGCCCAACAATTGTAATGACTTTGCCATCCACTGTTAATCACTTATCCGAACTCTAAAAATGACCTTGCCCAACAACTGTAATGACTTTGCCAACCACTGTTTATCACTTATCCGAACTCTAAAAATGACTTTGCCCAACAATTGTAATGACTTTGCCAACCACTGTTTAACACTTATCCGAACTCTAAAAATGACTTTGCCCAACAATTGTAATGACTTTGCCAACCACTGTTTATCACTTATCCGAACTCTAAAAATGACTTTGCCCAACAATTGTAATGACTTTGCCAACTACTGTTTATCACCTATCCGAACTCTAAAAATGACTTTGCCCAACAATTGAAAAGACTTTGTCAACCACTGTTAATCACTTATCCGACCTCTAAAAATGACTTTGCCCAACAATTGTAATGACTTTGCCATCCACTGTTAATCACTTATCCGACCTCTAAAAATGACTTTGCCCAACAATTGTAATGACTTTGCCATCCACTGTTAATCACTTATCCTACCTCTAAAAATGACTTTGCCTAACAATTGAAATGACTTTGCCAACCACTGTAAATCACTTATCCGAACTCTAAAAATGACTTTGCCAAACAATTGTAATAACTTTGCCAACCACTGTTATTCACTTATCTGACCTCTAAAAATGACTTTGCCCAACAATTGTAATGACTTTGCCAACCACTGTTAATCACTTATCCGAACTCTAAAATGACTTTGCCCAACAATTGTAATGACTATGCCATCCACTGTTAATCACTTATCCGAACTCTAAAAATGACTTTGCCAACAATTGTAATGACTTTGCCAACCACTGTTTATCACTTATCCGAACTCTAAAAATGACTTTGCCCAACAATTGTAATGACTTTGCCAACCACTGTTTAACACTTATCCGAACTCTAAAAATGACTTTGCCCAACAATTGTAATGACTTTGCCAACCACTGTTAATCACTTATCCGACCTCTAAAAATGACTTTGCCCAACAACTGTAATGACTTTGCCAACCACTGTTAATCACTTATCCGACCTCTAAAAATGACTTTGCCCAACAATTGTAATGACTTTGCCAACCAGTGTTAATCACTTATTCGACCTCTAAAAATGACTTTGCTTAACAATTTTAATGACTTTGCCCATCAGTGTAATTCACTTATCCGAACTCTAAAAATGACTTTGCCCAACAATTGTAATTACTTTGCCAACCACTGTTAATCACTTATCCGAACTCTTAAAATGACTTTGCCAAACAATTGTAATGACTTTGCCAACAACTGTTAATCACTTATCCGACCTCTAAAAATGACCTGGCCAAACAATTGTAATGACTTTGCCAACCACTGTTAATCACTTATCCGACCTCTAAAAATGACTTTGCCCAACAATTGTCATGACTTTGCCAACCACTGTTAATCACTTATCCTACCTCTAAAAATGACTTTGCCCAACAATTGAAATGACTTTGCCAACCACTGAAAATCACTTATCCGAACTCTAAAAATGACCTTGCCCAACAATTGTAATGACTTTGCCAACCACTGTTAATCACTTATCCGACCTCTAAAAATGACTTTGCCCAACAATAGTAATGACTTTGCCAACCAGTGTTAATCACTTATCCGACCTCTAAAAATGACTTTGCCCAACAACTGTAATGACTTTGCCAACCACTGTTAATCACTTATCCGACCTCTAAAAATGACTTTGCCCAACAATTGTAATGACTTTGCCAACCACTGTTAATCACTTATCCGACCTCTAAAATGACTTTGCCCAACAATTGTAATGACTTTGCCAACCAGTGTTAATCACTTATTCGACCTCTAAAAATGACTTTGCTTAACAATTTTAATGACTTTGCCAACCAGTGTAATTCACTTAACCGAACTCTAAAAATGACTTTGCCAAACAATTGTAATGACTTTGCCAACCACTGTTAATCACTTATCCGACCTCTAAAAATGACCTGGCCAAACAATTGTAATGACTTTGCCAACCACTGTTAATCACTTATCCGACCTCTAAAAATGACTTTGCCCAACAATTGTCATGACTTTGCCAACCACTGTAATTCACTTATCCGACCTCTAGAAATGACTTTGCCCAACAATTGTAATGACTTTGCAAACCACTGTTAATCACTTATCCGATCTCTAGAATGACTCTGCCCAACAATTGTAATGACTTTGCCAACCACTGTTAATCACTTATCCGACCTCTAAAAATGACATTGCCCAAACAATTGTAATGACTTTGCAAACCACTGTTATTCACTTATCTGACCTCTAAAAATGACTTTGCCCAACAAATGTAATGACCTTGCCAACCACTGTTATTAACTTATCTGACCTCTAAAAATAACTTTGCCCAACAATTGTAATGACTTTGCCAACCACTGTTAATCACTTATCTGACCTCTAAAAATGACTTTGCCCAACAATTGTAATGACTTTGCCAACCACTGAAAATCACTTATCCGAACTCTAAAAATGACCTTGCCCAACAATTGTAATGACTTTGCCAACCACTGTTAATCACTTATCCGACCTCTAAAAATGACTTTGCCCAACAATAGTAATGACTTAGCCAACCATTGTTAATCACTAATCCGACCTCTAAAAATGACTTTGCCAAACAATTGTAATGACTTTGCCAAACACAGTTAATCACTTATCCGAACTCTAAAAATGACTTTGCCCAACAATTGTAATGACTTTGCTTAACACTTTTAATCACTTATCCGACCTCTAAAAATGACTTTGCCCAACAATTGTAATGACTTTGCCAACCACTGTTAATCACTTATCCGACCTCTAAAAATGACTTTGCCCAACAACTGTAATGACTTTGCCAACCACTGTTAATCACTTATCCGACCTCTAAAAATGACTTTGCCCAACAATTGTAATGACTTTTGCCAACCACTGTTAATCACTTATCCGACCTCTAAAAATGACTTTGCCCAACAATTGTAATGACTTTGCCAACCAGTGTAATCACTTATTCGACCTCTAAAATGACTTTGCTTAACAATTCTAATGACTTTGCCAACCAGTGTAATTCACTTAACCGAACTCTAAAAATGACTTTGCCAAACAATTGTAATGACTTTGCCAACCACTGTTAATCACTTATCCGACCTCTAAAAATGACCTGGCCAAACAATTGTAATGACTTTGCCAACCACTGTTAATCACTTATCCGACCTCTAAAAATGACTTTGCCCAACAATTGTCATGACTTTGCCAACCACTGTAATTCACTTATTCGACCTCTAGAAATGACTTTGCCCAACAATTGTAAGACTTTGCAAACCACTGTTAATCAACTTATCCGATCTCTAGAAATGACTCTGCCCAACAATTGTAATGACTTTGCCAACCACTGTTAATCACTTATCCGACCTCTAAAATGACATTGCCCACAATTGTAATGACTTTGCAAACGACTGTTATTCACTTATCTGACCTCTAAAAATGACTTTGCCCAACAAATGTAATGACCTTGCCAACCACTGTTATTAACTTATCTGACCTCTAAAAATAACTTTGCCCAACAATTGTAATGACTTTGCAAACCACTGTTAATCACTTATCGGAACTCTAAAAATGACTTTGCCCAACAATTGTAATGACTTTGCAAACCACTGTTTATCACTTATCCGAACTCTAAAATTGACTTTGCCCAACAATTGTAATGACTTTGCCAACCACTGTTAATCACTTATCCGACCTCTAAAAATGACCTGGCCAAACAATTGTAATGACTTTGCCAACCAGTGTAATTCACTTAACCGAACTCTAAAAATGACTTTGCCCAACAATTGTAATTACTTTGCCAACCACTGTTAATCACTTATCCGAACTCTTAAAATGACTTTGCCAAACAATTGTAATGACTTTGCCAACCACTGTTAATCACTTATCCGACCTCTAAAAATGACCTGGCCAAACAATTGTAATGACTTTGCCAACCACTGTTATTAACTTATCTGACCTCTAAAAATAACTTTGCCCAACAATTGTAATGACTTTGCAAACCACTGTTAATCACTTATCGGAACTCTAAAAATGACTTTGCCTAACAATTGTAATGACTTTGCCATCCACTGTTAATCACTTATCCGAACTCTAAAAATGACTTTGCCCAACAATTGTAATGACTTTGCCAACCACTGTTTATCACTTATCCGAACTCTAAAAATGACTTTGCCCAACAATTGTAATGACTTTGCCAACCACTGTTATCACTTATCCGAACTCTAAAAATGACTTTGCCCAACAATTGTAATGACTTTGCAACCACTGTTATCACTTATCCGAACTCTAAAATGACTTTGCCCAACAATTGTAATGACTTTGCCAACCACTGTTAATCACTTATCCGACCTCTAAAAATGACTGGCCAACAATTGTAATGACTTTGCCAACCACTGTAATCACTTATCCGACCTCTAAAAATGACTTTGCCCAACAATTGTAATGACTTTGCCATCCACTGTTAATCACTTATCCGAACTCTAAAAATGACTTTGCCAAACAACTGTAATGACTTTGCCAACCACTGTTGATCACTTATCCGACCTCTAAAAATGACTTTGCCCAACAATTGTAATGACTTTGCCAACCACTGTTAATCACTTATCGACTCTAAAAATGACTTTGCCCAACAATTGTAATGACTTTGCCAACCACTGTTTATCACTTATCCGACTCTAAAAATGACTTTGCCCAACAATTGTAATGACTTTGCAACCACTGTTAATCACTTATCGAACTCTAAAAATGACTTTGTAACAATTGTAATGACTTTGCCACCACTGTTAATCACTTATCCGACTCTAAAAATGACTTTGCCCAACAATTGTAATGACTTTGCCAACCACTGTTTATCACTTATCCGAACTCTAAAAATGACTTTGCCCAACAATTGTAATGACTTTGCCAACCACTGTTTAACACTTATCCGAACTCTAAAAATGACTTTGCCCAACAATTGTAATGACTTTGCCAACCACTGTTATTCACTTATCCGACTCTAAAAATGACTTTGCCAACAAATGTAATGACTTTGCCAACCACTGTAATCACTTATCTGACTCTAAAAATGACTTTGCCCAACAATTGTAATGACTTTGCAACCACTGTTAATCACTTATCCGAACTCTAAAAATGACTTTGCCCAACAATTGTAATGACTTTGCCATCCACTGTTAATCACTTATCCGAACTCTAAAAATGACTTTGCCAAACAACTGTAACGACTTTGCCAACCACTGTTAATCACTTATCCGACCTCTAAAAATGACTTTGCCCAACAATTGTAATGACTTTGCCAACCACTGTTAATCACTTATCCGACCTCTAAAATGACTTTGCCAACAATTGTAATGACTTTGCCAACCACTGTTAATCACTTATCCGACCTCTAAAAATGACTTTGCTCAACAATTTAATGACTTTGCCAACCAGTGTAATTCACTTAACCGACTCTAAAAATGACTTTGCACAACAATTGTAATACTTTGCCAACCACTGTTATCACTTATCCGAACTCTAAAATGACTTTGCCCAACAATTGTAATGACTTTGCCAACCACTGTTAATCACTTATCCGACCTCTAAAAATGACTGGCCAAACAATTGTAATGACTTTGCCAACCACTGTTAATCACTTATCCGACCTCTAAAATGACTTTGCCCAACAATTGTCATGACTTTGCCAACCACTGTAATTCACTTATCCGACTCTAAAATGACTTTGCCCAACAATTGTAATGACTTTGCAAACCACTGTTAATCACTTATCCGAACTCTGAAAATGACTTTGCCAAACAATTGTAATGACTTTGCCAACCACTGTTAATCACTTATCCGACCTCTAAAAATGACTTTGCCCAACAATTGTCATGACTTTGCCAACCACTGTAATTAACTTATCCGACTCTAAAATGACTTTGCCCAACAATTGTAATGACTTTGCCAACCACTGTTAATCACTTATCCGATCTCTAAAAATGACTTGCCCAACAATTGTAATGACTTTGCCAACCACTGTTAATCACTTATCCGACCTCTAAAATGACATTGCCCAACAATTGTAATGACTTTGCCAACCACTGTTAATCACTTATCGACCTCTAAAATGACTTTGCCCAACAATGTAATGACTTGCCAACCACTGTAATCACTTATCGACCTCTAAAAATGACTTTGCCCAACAATTGTAATGACTTTGCAACCACTGTTAATCACTTATCCGAACTCTAAAAATGACTTTGCCCAACAATTGTAATGACTTTGCCCCACTGTTAATCACTTATCCGACTCTAAAAATGACTTTGCCAACAATTGTAAGACTTTGCCAACCACTGTAATCACTTATCCGACTCTAAAAATGACTTTGCCCAACAATTGTAATGACTTTGCCAACCACTGTTAATCACTTATCCGACCTCTAAAAATGACTTTGCCCAACAATTGTAATGACTTTGCCAACCACTGTTAATCACTTATCGACCTCTAAAAATGACTTTGCCAACAATTGTAATGACTTTGCCAACCATGTAATTCACTTAACCGAACTCTAAAATGACTTTGCCCAACAATTGTAATACTTTGCCAACCACTGTTAATCACTTATCCGACCTCTAAAAATGACTGCCAAACAATTGTAATGACTTTGCCAACCACTGTTAATCACTTATCCGACCTCTAAAAATGACTTTGCCCAATAATTGTAATGACTTTGCCAACCACTGTAATCACTTATCCGTCCTCTAAAATGACTTTGCCCAACAATTGTAATGACTTTGCAAACCACTGTTAATCACTTATCCGACTCTAAAATGACTTGCCCAACAATTGTAATGACTTTGCCAACCACTGTTAATCACTTATCCGACTCTAAAAATGACTTTGCCCAACAATTGTAATGACTTTGCCAACCACTGTTATCATTATATGACTCTAAAAATGACTTTGCCCAACAATGTAATGACTTTGCCAACCACTGTTATCACTTATCCGACTCTAAAAATGACTTTGCCCAACAATTGTAATGACTTTGCCAACCACTGTTAATCACTTATCCGAACTCTAAAAATGACTTTGCCCAACAATTGTAATGACTTTGCCAACCACTGTTATCACTTATCCGAACTCTAAAAATGACTTTGCCCAACAATTGTAATGACTTTGCCAACCACTGTTATCACTTATCCGACTCTAAAAATGACTTTGCCCAACAATTGTAATGACTTGCCAACCACTGTTAATCACTTATCCGAACTCTAAAATGACTTTGCCCAACAATTGTAATGACTTTGCCAACCACTGTTATCACTTATCCGAACTCTAAAAATGACTTGCCCAACAATTGTAATGACTTTGCCAACCACTGTTAATCACTTATCCGACTCTAAAAATGACTTTGCCCAACAATTGTAATGACTTTGCCAACCACTGTAATCACTATAACTCTAAAAATGACTTTGCCCAACAATTGTAATGACTTTGCAAACACTGTTAATCACTTATCCGAACTCTAAAAATGACTTTGCCAACAATTGTAATGACTTTGCCAACCACTGTTAATCACTTATCCGAACTCTAAAAATGACTTTGCCCAACAATTGTAATGACTTTGCCAACCACTGTTATCACTTATCCGAACTCTAAAAATGACTTTGCCCAACAATTGTAATGACTTTGCCAACCACTGTTTAATCACTTATCCTACTCTAAAAATGACTTTGCCCAACAATTGTAATGACTTTGCCAACCAGTTTATCACTTATCCGAACTCTAAAAATGACTTTGCCCAACAATTGTAATGACTTTGCCAACCACTGTTATCACTTATCCGAACTCTAAAAATGACTTTGCCAACAATTGTAATGACTTGCCAACCACTGTTAATCACTTATCCGAACTCTAAAAATGACTTTGCCCAACAATTGTAATGACTTTGCCAACCACTGTAATCACTTATCCGACTCTAAAAATGACTTTGCCCAACAATTGTAATGACTTTGCCAACCACTGTTAATCACTTATCCGAACTCTAAAAATGACTTTGCCCAACAATTGTAATGACTTTGCCAACCACTGTTAATCACTTATCCGAACTCTAAAAATGACTTTGCCCAACAATTGTAATGACTTGCCAACCACTGTTTATCACTTATCCGAACTCTAAAAATGACTTTGCCAACAATTGTAATGACTTTGCCAACCACTGTTAATCACTTATCCGAACTCTAAAAATGACTTTGCCCAACAATTGTAATGACTTTGCCAACCACTGTTATCACTTATCCGAACTCTAAAATGACTTTGCCCAACAATTGTAATGACTTTGCCAACCACTGTTAATCACTTATCCGACTCTAAAAATGACTTTGCCCAACAATTGTAATGACTTTGCCAACCACTGAATCACTTATCCGACTCTAAAAATGACTTTGCCAAACAATTGTAATGACTTTGCCAACCACTGTTAATCACTTATCCGACCTCTAAAAATGACTTTGCCAACAATTGTAATGACTTTGCCAACACTAATCACTTATCCGACTCTAAAAATGACTTTGCCCAACAATTGTAATGACTTGCCAACCACTGTTAATCACTTATCCGACTCTAAAAATGACTTTGCCAACAATTGTAATGACTTTGCCAACCACTGTTAATCACTTATCCGACTCTAAAAATGACTTTGCCAACAATTGTAAACTTTGCCAACCACTGTTAATCACTTATCCGAACTCTAAAAATGACTTTGCCCAACAATTGTAATGACTTTGCCAACCACTGTTAATCACTTATCCGAACTCTAAAAATGACTTTGCCCAACAATTGTAATGACTTTGCCAACCACTGTTAATCACTTATCCGAACTCTAAAAATGACTTTGCCCAACAATTGTAATGACTTTGCCAACCACTGTTAATCACTTATCCGAACTCTAAAAATGACTTTGCCCAACAATTGTAATGACTTTGCCAACCACTGTTAATCACTTATCCGAACTCTAAAAATGACTTTGCCAACAATTGTAATGACTTTGCCAACCACTGTTATCACTTATCCGACTCTAAAAATGACTTTGCCCAACAATTGTAATGACTTTGCCAACCACTGTAATCACTTATCCGACTCTAAAAATGACTTTGCCAAACAATTGTAATGACTTTGCCAACCACTGTTAATCACTTATCCGACCTCTAAAAATGACTTTGCCAAACAATTGTAATGACTTTGCCAACACTGTAAACTTATCCGACTCTAAAATGACTTTGCCCAACAATTGTAATGACTTTGCCAACCACTGTTAATCACTTATCCGAATCTAAAAATGACTTTGCCAACAATTGTAATGACTTTGCCAACCACTGTTAATCACTTATCCGACTCTAAAAATGACTTTGCCAAACAATTGTAATGACTTTGCCAACCACTGTTAATCACTTATCCGACTCTAAAAATGACTTTGCCAACAATTTAATGACTTTGCCAACCACTGTTAATCACTTATCCGAACTCTAAAATGACTTTGCCCAACAATTGTAATGACTTTGCCAACCACTGTTAATCACTTCCCTCTAAAAATGACTTTGCCAACAATTGAATGACTTTGCCAACCACTGTAATCACTTATCCGACTCTAAAAATGACTTTGCCCAACAATTGTAATGACTTTGCCAACCACTGTTAATCACTTATCCGACCTCTAAAAATGACTTTGCCCAACAATTGTAATGACTTTGCCAACCACTGTTAATCACTTATCCGACTCTAAAAATGACTTTGCCCAACAATTGTAATGACTTTGCCAACCACTGTTAATCACTTATCCGACCTCTAAAAATGACTTTGCCCAACAATTGTAATGACTTTGCCAACCACTGTTAATCACTTATCCGACTCTAAAAATGACTTTGCCAAACAATTGAAATGACTTTGCCAACCACTGTTAATCACTTATCCGACCTCTAAAAATGACTTTGCCCAACAATTGAAATGACTTTGCCAACCACTGTTAATCACTTATCCGAACTCTAAAAATGACTTTGCCCAACAATTGAATGACTTTGCCAACCACTGTTATCACTTATCCGACCTCTAAAAAGGACTTTGCCCAACAATTAATGACTTTGCCAACACCTGTAATCACTTATCCGACCTCTAAAATGACTTTGCCCAACAATTGAAATGACTTTACCAACCACTGTTAATCACTTATCCGACTCTAAAAATGACTTGCCCAACAATTTAATGACTTTGCCAACCACTGTTAATCACTTATCCGAACTCTAAAATGACTTTGCCCAACAATTGTAATGACTTTGCCACCACTGTTAATCACTTATCCGACTCTAAAAATGACTTTGCCCAACAATTGAAATGACTTTGCCAACCACTGTTAATCACTTATCCGAACCTCTAAAAATGACTTTGCCCAACAATTGTAATACTTTGCCAACCACTGTTAATCACTTATCCGACTCTAAAAATGACTTTGCCCAACAATTGTAATGACTTGCCAACCACTGTTAATCACTTATCCGACTCTAAAAAGACTTTGCCCAACAATTGTAATGACTTTGCCAACCACTGTTAATCACTTATCCGACCTCTAAAAATGACTTTGCCCAACAATTGTAATGACTTTGCCAACCACTGTTATCACTTATCCGACTCTAAAAATGACTTTGCCAAACAATTGTAATGACTTTGCCAACCACTGTAACACTTATCCGACTCTAAAAATGACTTTGCCAAACAATTTAATGACATTGCCAACCACTGTTAATCACTTATCCGAACTCTAAAATGACTTTGCCCAACAATTGTAATGACTTTGCCACCACTGTTAATCACTTATCCGACTCTAAAAATGACTTTGCCAACAATTTAATGACTTTGCCAACCACTGTAATCACTTATCCGAACTCTAAAATGACTTTGCCCAACAATTGTAATGACTTTGCCAACCACTGTTAATCACTTATCCGACCTCTAAAAATGACTTTGCCCAAACAATTGTAATGACTTTGCCAACCACTGTTAATCACTTATCCGACCTCTAAAAATGACTTTGCCCAACAATTGTAATGACTTTGCCAACCACTGTTAATCACTTATCCGACTAAAAATGACTTTGCCCAACAATTGTAATGACTTTGCCAACCACTGTTAATCACTTATCCGACCTCTAAAAATGACTTTGCCCAACAATTGAAATGACTTTGCCAACACTGTTAATCACTTATCCGACCTCTAAAAATGACTTTGCCCAACAATTGAAATGACTTTGCCAACCACTGTTAATCACTTATCCGAACTCTAAAAATGACTTTGCCCAACAATTGAATGACTTTGCCAACCACTGTTAATCACTTATCCGACCTTAAAAATGACTTTGCCCAACAATGTTAATGACTTTGCCAACCTGTAATAACTTATCCGACCTAAAAATGACTTTGCCCAACAATTGAAATGACTTACCAACCACTGTTAATCACTTATCCGACTCTAAAAATGACTTTGCCCAACAATTGTAATGACTTTGCCAACCACTGTTAATCACTTATCCGAACTCTAAAATGACTTTGCCCAACAATTGTAATGACTTTGCCCCACTGTTAATCACTTATCCGACTCTAAAAATGACTTTGCCCAACAATTGTAATGACTTTGCCAACCACTGTAATCACTTATCCGACTCTAAAAATGACTTTGCCCAACAATTGTAATACTTTGCCAACCACTGTTAATCACTTATCCGACCTCTAAAAATGACTTTGCCCAACAATTGTAATGACTTGGCCAACCATGTTAATCACTTATCCGACATCTAAAAATGACTTGCCAAACAATTGTAATGACTTTGCCAACCACTGTTAATCACTTATCCGACTCTAAAATGACTTTGCCAACAATTGTAATGACTTTGCCAACCATGTTAATCACTTATCCGAACTCTAAAAATGACTTTGCCAACAATTGTAATGACTTTGCCAACCAGGTTTATCACTTATCCGAACTCTAAAAATGACTTTGCCCAACAATTGTAATGACTTTGCCAACCACTGTATCACTTATCCGACTCTAAAAATGACTTTGCCAAACAATTGTAATGACTTTGCCAACCACTGTTAATCACTTATCCGAACTCTAAAAATGACTTTGCCAACAATTGTAATGACTTTGCCAACCACTGTAATCACTTATCCGAACTCTAAAAATGACTTTGCCCAACAATTGTAATGACTTTGCCAACCACTGTATTCACTTATCGACCTCTAAAAATGACTTTGCCCAACAATTGTAATGACTTTGCCAACCACTGTTAATCACTTATCCGAACTCTAAAAATGACATTGCCCAACAATTGTAATGACTTTGCCAACCACTGTTAATCACTTATCCGAACTCTAAAAATGACTTTGCCCAACAATTGTAATGACTTTGCCAACCACTGTTATCACTTATCCGAACTCTTAAAAATGACTTTGCCCAACAATTGTAATGACTTTGCCAACCACTGTTTAACACTTATCCGAACTCTAAAAATGACTTGCCCAACAATTGTAATGACTTTGCCAACCACTGTTAATCACTTATCCGAACTCTAAAAATGACTTTGCCCAACAATTGTAATGACTTTGCCAACCACTGTAATCACTTATCCGACCTCTAAAATGACTTTGCCAACAATTGTAATGACTTTGCCAACCACTGTAATCACTTATCCGACATCTAAAAATGACTTTGCCAAACAATTGTAATGACTTGCCAACCACTGTTAATCACTTATCCGACCTCTAAAAATGACTTTGCCAAACAATTGTAATAACTTTGCCAACTCTGCTAATCATATCCGACCTCTAAAAATGACTTTGCCCAACAATTGTAATGACTTGCCAACCACTGTTAATCACTTATCCGACTCTAAAAATGACTTTGCCAAACAACTGTAATGACTTTGCCAACCACTGTTAATCACTTATCCGATCTCTAAAAATGACTTTGCCAAACAATTGAATAACTTTGCCAACCACTGTTAATCACTTATCCGAACTCTAAAAATGACTTTGCCCAACAATTGTAATGACTTTGCCAACCACTGTTATCACTTATCCGAACTCTAAAAATGACTTTGCCCAAACAATTGTAATGACTTTGCCAACCACTGTTATCACTTATCCGACTCTAAAAATGACTTTGCCCAACAATTGTAATGACTTTGCAACCACTGTTAATCACTTATCCGAACTCAAAAATGACTTTGCCCAACAATTGTAATGACTTTGCCAACCACTGTTAATCACTTATCCGAACTCTAAAAATGACTTTGCCCAACAATTGTAATGACTTTGCCAAACCACTGTTATCACTTATCCGAACTCTAAAATGACTTTGCCCAACAATTGTAATGACTTTGCCAACCACTGTTTATCACTTATCCGAACTCTAAAAATGACTTTGCCAACAATTGTAATGACTTTGCCAACCACTGTTAACACTTATCCGAACTCTAAAAATGACTTTGCCCAACAATTGTAATGACTTTGCCAACCACTGTTATCACTTATCCGAACTCTAAAAATGACTTTGCCCAACAATTGTAATGACTTTGCCAACCACTGTTAATCACTTATCCGACTCTAAAAATGACTTTGCCAAACAATTGTAATGACTGCCAACCACTGTTATCACTTATCCGACTCTAAAAATGACTTTGCCAACAATTGTAATGACTTTGCCAACCACTGTTTATCACTTATCCGACCTCTAAAAATGACTTTGCCCAACAATTGTAATGACTTTGCCAACCACTGTTTATCACTTATCCGAACTCTAAAAATGACTTTGCCCAACAATTGTAATGACTCTGCCAACCACTGTTAATCACTTATCCGAACTCTAAAAATGACTTTGCCCAACAATTGTAATGACTTTGCCAACCACTGTAATTCACTTATCTGACCTCTAAAAATGACTTTGCCCAACAATTGTAATGACTTTGCAACCACTGTTAATCACTTATCCGAACTCTAAAAATGACTTGCCCAACAATTGTAATGACTTTGCCAACCACTGTTAATCACTTATCCGAACTCTAAAAATGACTTTGCCCAACAATTGTAATGACTTTGCCAACCACGTTTATCACTTATCCGACTCTAAAAATGACTTTGCCCAACAATTGTAATGACTTTGCCAACCACTGTTTAACACTTATCCGAACTCTAAAAATGACTTTGCCCAACAATTGTAATGACTTTGCCAACCACTGTTATCACTTATCCGAACTCTAAAAATGACTTTGCCCAACAATTGTAATGACTTTGCCAACCACTGTAATCACTTATCCGACATCTAAAAATGACTTTGCCAACAATTGTAATGACTTTGCCAACCACTGTAATTCACTTATCGACTCTAAAAATGACTTTGCCCAACAATTGTAATGACTTTGCCAACCACTGTTAATCACTTATCCGAACTCTAAAAATGACATTGCCCAACAATTGTAATGACTTTGCCATCCACTGTTATCACTTATCCGAACTCTAAAAATGACTTTGCCCAACAATTGTAATGACTTTGCCAACCACTGTTATCACTTATCCGAACTCTAAAAATGACTTTGCCAACAATTGTAATGACTTTGCCAACCACTGTTTAACACTTATCCGAACTCTAAAAATGACTTTGCCCAACAATTGTAATGACTTTGCCAACCACTGTTTATCACTATCCGAACTCTAAAAATGACTTTGCCAACAATTGTAAGACTTTGCCAACCACTGTTAATCACTTATCCGACCTCTAAAATGACTTTGCCAAACAATTGTAATGACTTTGCCAACCACTGTCAATCACTTATCCGACATCTAAAAATGACTTTGCCAAACAATTGTAATGACTTTGCCAACCACTGTTAATCAATCGACCTCTAAAAATGACTTTGCCAACAATTGTAATAACTTTGCCAGACTCTGCTAATAACATATCCGACCTCTAAAAATGACTTTGCCCAACAATTGTAATGACTTGGCCAACCACTGTTAATCACTTATCCGACATCTAAAAATGACTTTGCCCAACAATTGTAATGACTTTGCCAACCACTGTTTAACACTTATCGACTCTAAAAATGACTTT
>JAILYF010000353.1:0-40089 GCA_025491095.1 Brachionus asplanchnoidis | reverse complement strand
AGTTATCGAAGAAATTTAAATCTTCGAAGAAATTTGAATCTTCGTGAGTACGAAATAAAATACATGAAGTTTTGATGTACGAAAATAGCAAGAGTTAGCTTGATTAAGTGTTACCTCGAAGAAGTTGGATCTTCCAAGAACATTGAAGCTTCGAAAGTTCGAAATAAAGATAAATTTGAAGTTTAAATGTTTGAAGCTAGTTAGAGTAGTATGAGATACTGAGAATTTTCGTAGAAAGAAATTTGAATCTTCGAAAATTCAAAAAAAAGATAAATTGAAGAATTAGATGTTCGAAGCTAGAAAGAGTAAATATGAGATAATGTTAAATACCGATGAAAAATTTGGATCTAGAAGCATATGAATATTTCAAAGAAATTTGAATCTTCGAAGAAATTAGAATCTTCGAAGAAATTTGAATCTTCGTGAGTACGAAATAAAAATACATTGAAAAGTATTGATGAACGAAGAAGGCAATAGTAAGCTGGATAAAGTGTTACCTCGAAGAACTTTGATTCCAAGAACATTGAAGCTTCGAAAGTTCGAAATAAAGATAAATTTGAAGTTTTAAATGTTCGAAGCTAGTTATAGTTAGTATGAGATAATGAGAATCTCCAAAGAAAATTGAATCTTCGAAGAAATTTGAATCTTCGAAGAAATTTAAATCTTCGAAGAAATTTGAATCTTCGAAGCAATTTGAATCTTCGAAGAAATTTGAATCTTCGAAGAAATTTGAGTTATCGAAGAAATTTAAATCTTCGAAGAAATTTGAATCTTCGTGAGTACGAAATAAAAATACATTGAAAGTTTTGATGTACGAAAATAGCAAGAGTTAGCTTGATTAAGTGTTACCTCGAAGAAGTTGGATCGTCCAAGAACATTGAAGCTTCGAAGTTCGAAATAAAGATAAATTTGAAGTTTTAAATGTTTGAAGCTAGTAAGAGTTAGTATGAGATACTGGAATTTTCGTAGAAATTTGAATCTTCGAAAATTCAAAAAAAGATAAAATTGAAGAATTAGATGTTCGAAGCTAGTAAGAGTAAATATGAGATAATGTTAAATACCGATGAAATTTGGATCTTCGAGCAATATGAATATTCAAAGAAATTTGAATCTTCGAAGAAATTAGAATTCGAAGAAATTGAATCTTCGTGAGTACGAAAAAAAATACTGAAAGTATTGATGAACGAAGAAGGCAAGAGTAAGCTGGATAAAGTGTTACCTCGAAGAACTTGATCTTCCAAGAACATTGAAGCTTCGAAAGTTCGAAATAAGATAAATTTGAAGTTTTAAATGTTCGAAGCTAGTTATAGTTAGTATGAGATACTGAGAATCTCCGAAGAAATTTGAATCTTCGAAGAAATTGAATCTTCGAAGAAATTAAATCTTCGAAGAAATTTGAATCTTCGAAGCAATTTGAACTTCGAAGAAATTTGAATCTTCGTGAGTACGAAATAAAAATACATTGAACGTTTGATGAACGAAGAGGCAAGAGTAAGCTGGATAAAGTGTTACCTCGAAGAACTTTGATCTTCAAGAACATAGAAGCTTCGAAAGTTCGAAATAAAGATAAATTGAAGTTTTAAATGTTCGAAGCTAGTTATAGTTAGTATGAGATACTGAGAATCTCCGAAGAAATTTGAATCTTCGAAGAAATTTGAATATTCGAAGAAATTTGAATCTTCGTGAGTACGAAATAAAAATACATTGAAAGTATTTGATGAACGAAGAAGGCAAGAGTAAGCTGAATAAAGTGTTCCTCGAAGAACTTTGATTTCCAAGAACATTGAAGCTTCGAAAGTTCGAAATAAAGATAAATTTGAAGTTTTAAATGTTCGAAGTAGTTATAGTTAGTATGAGATACTGAGAATCTCCGGAAGAAATTTGAATCTTCGAAGAAATTTGAATCTCGAAGAAATTTAAATCTTCGAAGAAATTGAATCTTCGAAGCAATTTGAACTTCGAAGAAATTTGAATCTTCGAAGAAATTTGAATAATCGTAGAAATTTAAATCTTCGAAGAAATTTGCATCATCGTGAGTACGAAATAAAAATCATGAACGTTATGATGTACGAAATAGCAAGATTAGCTTGATTAAGGTTACCTCGAAGAAGTTGGATCTTCCAAGAACATTGAAGCTTCGAAAGTTCGAAATAAAGTAAATTTGAAGTTTAAATGCTTGAAGCTAGTTAGAGTTAGTATGAGATACTGAGAATTTCGTAGAAATTTGAATCTTCGAAAATTCAAAAAAGAGATAAATTAAGAAGATTAGATGTTCGAGCTAGGAAGAGGAAATAGAGATACTGTTAAATACCGAAGAAATTTGGATCTTCGAATCAATATGAATATCAAAGAAATTTGAATCTTCGAAGAAATTTGAATCTTCGAAGAAATTAAATCTTCGAAGAAATTAGAATCTTCGAAGAAATGAATCTTCGTGAGTACGAAATAAAAATACATTGAAAGTATTTGATGAACGAAGAAGGCAAGAGTAAGCTGGATAAAGTGTTACCTCGAAGAACTTTGATCTTCCAAGAACATTGAAGCTTCGAAAGTTCGAAATAAAGATAAATTTGAAGTTTTAAATGTTCGAAGCTAGTTATAGTTAGTATGAGATACTGAGAATTTTCGTAGAAATTTGAATCTTCGAAAATTCAAAAAAAAGATAAATTTGAAGAATTAGAGTTCGAAGCTAGTAAGAGTAAAAATGAGATACTGTGAACCGAAGAAATTGGATCTTCGAAGCAATATGAATATTCGAAGAAATTTGAATCTTCGAAGAAATTAGAATCTTCGAAGAAATTTGAATCTTCGTGAGTACGAAATAAAAATACATTGAAAGTATTGATGAACGAAGAAGGCAATAGTAAGCTGGATAAAGTGTTACCTCGAAGAACTTTGATCTTCCAAGAACATTGAAGCTTCGAAAGTTCGAAATAAAGATAAATTTGAAGTTTTAAATGTTCGAAGCTAGTTGTAGTTATGAGATACTGAGAATCTCCGAAGAAATTTGAATCTTCGAAGAAATTTGAATCTTCGAAGAAATTTAAATCTTCGAAGAAATTTGAATCTTCGAAGCAATTTGAATCTTCGAAGAAATTTAAATCTTCGAAGAAATTTGCTTCATCGTGAGTACGAAATAAAAATACATTGAAAGTTTATGATGTACGAAAATAGCAAGAGTTAGCTTGATTAAGTGTTACCACGAAGAAGTGGATTCCAAGAACATTGAAGCTTCGAAAGTTCGAAAAAAAAGATAAATTTGAAGTTTTAAATGTTTGAAGCTAGTTAGAGTTAGTATGAGATACTGAGAATTTTCGTAGAAATTTGAATCTTCGAAATTCAAAAAAAAGATAAATTTGAAGAATTAGATGTTCGAGCTAGTAAGAGTAAATATGAGATACTGTTAAATACCGAAGAAATTTGGATCTTCGAAGCAATATGAATATTCAAAGAAATTTGAATCTTCGAAGAAATAAGAATCTTCGAAGAAATAAGAATCTTCGATGAAAATTTGAATCTTCGTGAGTACGAAATAAAAATACATTGAAAGTATTTGATGAACGAAGAAGGCAAGAGTAAGCTGGATAAAGTATTACCTCGAAGAACTTTGATCTTCAAGAACATTGAAGCTTCGAAAGTTCGAAATAAAGATAAATTTGAAGTTTTAAATGTTCGAAGTAGTTAGAGTTAGTATGAGATACTGAGATCTCCAAGAAGAAATTTGAATCTTCGAAGAAATTTGAATCTTCGAAGAAATTTAAATCTTCGAAGAAATTTGAATCTTCGAAGCAATTTGAATCTTCGAAGAAATTTGAATCTTCGAAGAAATTTGAATCATCGTAGAAATTTAAATCTTCGAAGAAATTTGCATCATCGTGAGTACGAAATAAAAATCATTGAACGTTTATGATGTACGAAAATAGCAAGAGTTAGCTTGATTAAGTGTTACCTCGAAGAAGTTGGATCTTCCCAAGAACATTGAAGCTTCGAAGTTCGAAATAAAGATAAATTTGAAGTTTTAAATGCTTGAAGCTGGTTAGAGTTAGTATGAGATACTGAGAATTTTCGTAGAAATTTGAATCTTCGAATATTCAAAAAAGAGATAAATTTGAAGAATTAGATGTTCGAAGCTAGTAAGAGTAAATATGAGATACTGTTAAATACCGAAGAAATTTGGATCTTCGAATCAATATGAATATTCAAAGAAATTTGAATCTTCGAAGAAATTTGAATCTTCGATGAAAATTTGAATCTTCGTGAGTACGAAATAAAAATACATTGAAAGTATTTGATGAACGAAGAAGGCAAGAGTAAGTGGATAAGTGTTACCTCGAAGAACTTTGATCTTCCAAGAACATTGAAGCTTCGAAATTCGAAATAAAGATAAATTTGAAGTTTTAAATGTTCGAAGCAAGTTATAGTTAGTATGAGATACTGAGAATCTCCGAAGAAATTTGAATCTTCGAAAGAATTTGAATCTTCGAAGAAATTTGAATCTTCGAAGAAATTTGAATCTTCGAAGCAATTTGAATCTTCGAAGAAATTTGAATCTTCGAAGAAATTGATCATCGTAGAAATTTAAATCTTCGAAGAAATTTGCATCATCGTGAGTACGAAATAAAAATACATTGAAAGTTTATGATGTACGAAAATAGCAAGAGTTAGCTTGATTAAGTGTTACCACGAAGAAGTTGGATCTTCCAAGAACATTGAAGCTTCGAAAGTTCGAAATAAAGATAAATTTGAAGTTTAAATGTTTGAAGCTAGTTAGAGTTAGTATGAGATACTGAGAATTTTCGTAGAAATTGAATCTTCGAAAATTCAAAAAAAAGATAAATTTGAAGAATTAGATGTTCGAAGCTAGTAAGAGTAAATATGAGATACTGTAAATACCGAAGAAATTTGGATTCGAAGCAATATGAATATTCAAAGAAAATTTGAATCTTCGAAGAAATTAGAATCTTCGAAGAAATTGAATCTTCGTGAGTACGAAATTATAATACATTGAAAGTTTGATGAACGAAGAAGGCAAGAGTAAGCGTGGATAAAGTGTTACCTCGAAGAACTTGATCTTCCAAGAACATTGAAGCTTCGAAAGTTCGAAATAAAGATAAATTGAAGTTTTAAATGTACGAAGCTAGTTATAGTTAGTATGAGATACTGAGAATCTCCGAAGAAATTGAATCTTCGAAGAAATTTGAATTTCGAAGAAATTTAAATCTTCGAAGAAATTTGAATCTTCGAAGCAATTTGAACCTTCGAAGAAATTTGAATCTTCGAAGAAATTTGAATCATCGTAGAAATTTAAATCTTCGAAGAAATGTGCATCATCGTGAGTACGAAATAAAAATACATTGAAAGTTTATGATGTACGAAAATAGCAAGAGTTAGCTTGATTAAGTGTTACCTCGAAGAAGTTGGATCTTCCAAGAACATTGAAGCTTCGAAAGTTCGAAATAAAGATAAATTTGAAGTTTTAAATGTTTGAAGCTAGTTAGAGTTAGTATGAGATACTGAGAATTTTCGTAGAAATTTTAATCTTCGAAAATTCAAAAAAAAGATAAATTTGAAGAATACGATGTTCGAAGCTAGAAAGATTAAATATGAGATACTGTGAATCACCGAAGAAATTTGAATCTTCGAAGAAATTTGAATATTCAAAGAAATTTGAATCTTCGAAGAAATTAGAATCTTCGAAGAAATTTGAATCTTCGTGAGTACGAAATAAAAATACATTGAAAGTATTTGATGAACGAAGAAGGCAAGAGTAAGCTGGATAAAGTGTTACCTCGAAGAACTTTGATCTTCCAAGAACATTGAAGCTTCGAAAGTTCGAATTAAAGATAAATTTGAAGTTTTAAATGTTCGAAGCTAGTTATAGTTAGTATGAGATACTGAGAATCTCCGAAGAAATTTGAATCTTCGAAGAAATTTGAATCTTCGAAGAAATTTAAATCTTCGAAGAAATTTAAATCTTCGAAGAAATTTGAATCTTCGAAGCAATTTGAACCTTCGAAGAAATTTGAATCTTCGAAGAAATTTGAATCATCGTAGAAATTTAAATCTTCGAAAAAATTTGCATCATCGTGAGTACGAAATAAAATCATTGAACGTTTATGATGTACGAAAAAAGCAAGAGTTAGCTTGATTAAGTGTTTACCTCGAAGAAGTTGGATCTTCCAAGAACATTGAAGCTTCGAAAGTTCGAAATAAAGATAAATTTGAAGTTTTAAATGTTTGAAGCTAGTAAGAGTTAGTATGAGATACTGAGAATTTTCGTAGAAATTTGAATCTTCGAAAATTCAAAAAAAAGATAAATTTGAAGAATTAGATGTTCGAAGCTAGTAAGAGTAAAAATGAGATGCTGTGAATCACCGAAGAAATTTGGATCTTCGAAGCAATATGAATATTCGAAGAAATTTGAATCTTCGAAGAAATTAGAATCTTCGAAGAAATTTGAATCTTCGTGAGTACGAAATAAAAATACATTGAAAGTATTTGATGAACGAAGAAGGCAAGAGTAAGCTGGATAAGTGTTACCTCGAAGAACTTTGATCTTCCAAGAACATTGAAGCTTCGAAAGTTCGAATTAAAGATAAATTTGAAGTTTTAAATGTTCGAAGCTAGTTATAGTTAGTATGAGATACTGAGAATCTCCGAAGAAATTTGAATCTTCGAAGAAATTTGAATCTTCGAAGAAATTTAAATCTCGAAGCAATTGAACCTTCGAAGAAATTTGAATCTTCGAAGAAATTTGAATCATCGTAGAAATTTAAATCTTCGAAGAAATTTGCATCATCGTGAGTACGAAATAAAAATCATTGAACGTTTATGATGTACGAAAAAAGCAAGAGTTAGCTTGATTAAGTGTTACCTCGAAGAAGTTGGATCTTCCAAGAACATTGAAGCTTCGAAAGTTCGAAATAAAGATAAATTTGAAGTTTTAAATGTTTGAAGCTAGTAAGAGTTAGTATGAGATACTGAGAATTTTCGTAGAAATTTGAATCTTCGAAAATTCAAAAAAAAGATAAATTTGAAGAATTAGATGTTTGAAGCTAGTAAGAGTAAAAATGAGATGCTGTGAATCACCGAAGAAATTTGGATCTTCGAAGCAATATGAATATTCGAAGAAATTTGAATCTTCGAAGCAATATGAATATTCGAAGAAATTTGAATCTTCGAAGAAATTAGAATCTTCGAAGAAATTTGCATCTTCGTGAGTACGAATAAAAATACATTGAAAGTATTTGATGAACGAAGAAGGCAAGAGTAAGCTTGATAAAGTGTTACCTCGAAGAACTTTGATCTTCCAAGAACATTGAAGCTTCGAAAGTTCGAATAAAAGATAAATTTGAAGTTTTAAATGTTCGAAGCTAGTTATAGTAGTATGAGATACTGAGAATCTCCGAAGAAATTTGAATCTTCGAAGAAATTTGAATCTTCGAAGAAATTTAAATCTTCGAAGAAATTAGAATCTTCGAAGCAATTTGAACCTTCGAAGAAATTTGAACCTTCGAAGAAATTTGAATCTTCGAAGAAATTTGAATCATCGTAGAAATTTAAATCTTCGAAGAAATTTGCATCATCGTGAGTACGAAATAAAAATCATTGAACGTTTATGATGTACGAAAAAAGCAAGAGTTAGCTTGATTAAGTGTTACCTCGAAGAAGTTGGATCTTCCAAGAACATTGAAGCTTCGAAAGTTCGAAATAAAGATAAATTTGAAGTTTTAATGTTTGAAGCTAGTAAGAGTTAGTATGAGATACTGAGAATTTTCGTAGAAATTTGAATCTTCGAAAATTCAAAAAAAGAAAAATTTGAAGAATTAGATGTTCGAAGCTAGTAAGAGTAAAAATGAGATGCTGTGAATCACCGAAGAAATTTGGATCTTCGAAGAAATTTGAATATTCAAAGAAATTTGAATCTTCGAAGAAATTAGAATCTTCGAAGAAATTTGAATCTTCGTGAGTACGAAATAAAAATACATTGAAAGTATTTGATGAACGAAGAAGGCAAGAGTAAGCTGGATAAAGTGTTACCTCGAAGAACTTTGATCTTCCAAGAACATTGAAGCTTCGAAAGTTCGAATTAAAGATAAATTTGAAGTTTTAAATGTTCGAAGCTAGTTATAGTTAGTATGAGATACTGAGAATCTCCGAAGAAATTTGAATCTTCGAAGAAATTTGAATCTTCGAAGAAATTTAAATCTTCGAAGAAATTTAAATCTTCGAAGAAATTTGAATCTTCGAAGCAATTTGAACCTTCGAAGAAATTTGAATCTTCGAAGAAATTTGAATCATCGTAGAAATTTAAATCTTCGAAAAAATTTGCATCATCGTGAGTACGAAATAAAAATCATTGAACGTTTATGATGTACGAAAAAAGCAAGAGTTAGCTTGATTAAGTGTTACCTCGAAGAAGTTGGATCTTCCAAGAACATTGAAGCTTCGAAGTTCGAAATAAAGATAAATTTGAAGTTTTAAATGTTGAAGCTAGTAAGAGTTAGTATGAGATACTGAGAATTTTCGTAGAAATTTGAATCTTCGAAAATTCAAAAAAAAGAAAAATTTGAAGAATTAGATGTTCGAAGCTAGTAAGAGTAAAAATGAGATGCTGTGAATCACCGAAGAAATTTGGATCTTCGAAGCAATATGAATATTCGAAGAAATTTGAATCTTCGAAGAAATTAGAATCTTCGAAGAAATTTGAATCTTCGTGAGTACGAAATAAAAATACATTGAAAGTATTTGATGAACGAAGAAGGCAAGAGTAAGCTGGATAAAGTGTTACCTCGAAGAACTTTGATCTTCCAAGAACATTGAAGCTTCGAAAGTTCGAATTAAAGATAAATTTGAAGTTTTAAATGTTCGAAGCTAGTTATAGTTAGTATGAGATACTGAGAATCTCCGAAGAAATTTGAATCTTCGAAGAAATTTGAATCTTCGAAGAAATTTAAATCTTCGAAGAAATTAGAATCTTCGAAGAAATTTGAATCTTCGTGAGTACGAAAAAAAAATACATTGAAAGTATTTGATGAACGAAGAAGGCAAGAGTAAGCTGGATAAAGTGTTACCTCGAAGAACTTTGATCTTCCAAGAACATTGAAGCTTCGAAAGTTCGAAATAAAGATAAATTCGAAGTTTTAAATGTTCGAAGCTAGTTATAGTTAGTATGAGATACTGAGAATCTCCGAAGAAATTTGAATCTTTGAAGAAATTGAATCTTCGAAGAAATTTAAATCTTCGAAGAAATTTGAATCTTCGAAGCAATTTGAACCTTCGAAGAAATTTGAATCTTCGAAGAAATTTGAATCATCGTAGAAATTTAAATCTTCGAAGAAATTTGCATCATCGTGAGTACGAAATAAAAATCATTGAACGTTTATGATGTACGAAAAAAGCAAGAGTTAGCTTGATTAAGTGTTACCTCGAAGAAGTTGGATCTTCCAAGAACATTGAAGCTTCGAAAGTTCGAAATAAAGATAAATTTGAAGTTTTAAATGTTTGAAGCTAGTAAGAGTGAGTATGAGATACTGAGAATTTTCGTAGAAATTTGAATCTTCGAAAATTCAAAAAAGAGATAAATTTGAAGAATTAGATGTTCGAAGCTAGTAAGAGTAAATATGAGATACTGTTAAATACCGAAGAAATTTGGATCTTCGAAGCAATATGAATATTCAAAGAAATTTGAATCTTCGAAGAAATTTGAATCTTCGAAGAAATTTGAATCTTCGAAGAAATGTGAATCATCGTGAGTACGAAATAAAAATACATTGAAAGTTTTTGATGAACGAAGAAGGCAAGAGTAAGCTGGATAAAGTGTTACCTCGAAGAACTTTGATCTTCCAAGAACATTGAAGCTTCGAAAATTCGAAATAAAGATAAATTTGAAGTTTAAATGTTCGAAGCTAGTTATAGTTAGTATGAGATACTGAGAATCTCCGAAGAAATTTGAATCTTCGAAGAAATTTGAATCTTCGAAGAAATTTAAATCTTCGAAGAAATTTGAATCTTCGAAGCAATTTGAACCTTCGAAGAAATTTGAAATCTTCGAAGAAATTTGAATCATCGTAGAAATTTAAATCTTCGAAGAAATTTGCATCATCGTGAGTACTAAAATAAAAATCATTGAACGTTATTGATGTACGAAAATAGCAAGAGTTAGCTTGATTAAGTGTTACCTCGAAGAAGTTGGATCTTCCAAGAACATTGAAGCTTCGAAAATTCGAAATAAAGATAAATTTGAAGTTTTAAATGTTCGAAGCTAGTTATAGTTAGTATTAGATACTGAGAATCTCCGAAGAAATTTGAATCTTCGAAGAAATTTTAATCTTTGAAGAAATTTAAATCTTCGAAGAAATTTGAATCTTCGAAGCAATTTGAACCTTCGAAGAAATTTGAATCTTCGAAGAAATTTGAATCATCGTAGAAATTTAAATCTTCGAAGAAATTTGCATCATCGTGAGTACTAAAATAAAATCATTGAACGTTTATGATGTACGAAAATAGCAAGAGTTAGCTTGATTAAGTGTTACCTCGAAGAAGTTGGATCTTCCAAGAACATTGAAGCTTCGAAAGTTCGAAATAAAGATAAATTTGAAGTTTTAAATGTTTGAAGCTGGTTAGAGTTAGTATGAGATACTGAGAATTTTCGTAGAAATTTGAATCTTCGAAAATTCAAAAAAGAGATAAATTTGAAGAATTAGATGTTCGAAGCTAGTAAGAGTAAATATGAGATACTGTTAAATACCGAAGAAATTTGGGTCTTCGAAGCAATATGAATATTCAAAGAAATTTGAATCTTCGAAGAAATTTGAATCTTCGAAGAAATTTGAATCTTCGAAGCAATTTGAATCTTCGAAGAAATTTGAGTTATCGAAGAAATTTAAATCTTCGAAGAAATTTGAATCTTCGTGAGTACGAAATAAAAATACATTGAAAGTTTTTGATGTACGAAAATAGCAAGAGTTAACATGATTAAGTGTTACCTCGAGGAAGTTGGATCTTCCAAGAACATTGAAGCTTCGAAAGTTCTAAATATAGATAAATTTGAAGTTTTAAATGTTTGAAGCTAGTTAGAGTAAGTAGGAAATACTCTGAATCTTTGAAGAAATTTGAATCTTCGAAGAAATTTGAATCTTCGAAGCAATTTGAATCTTCGAAGAAATTTGAGTTATCGAAGAAATTTAAATCTTCGAAGAAATTTGAATCTTCGTGAGTACGAAATAAAAATACATTGAAAGTTTTTGATGTACGAAAATAGCAAGAGTTAGCTTGATTAAGTGTTACCTCGAAGAAGTTGGATCTTCCAAGAACATTGAAGCTTCGAAAGTTCGAAATATAGATAAATTTGAAGTTTTAAAATGTTTGAAGCTAGTTAGAGTTAGTAGGAAATACTGAGAATTTCGTAGAAATTTGAATCTTCGAAAATTCAAAAAAAAGATAAATTTGAAGAATTAGATGTTCGAAGCTAGTAAGAGTAAAAATGAGATGCTGTGAATCACCGAAGAAATTTGGATCTTCGAAGCAATATGAATCTTCGAAGAAATTTGAATCTTCGTGAGTACGAAATAAAAATACATTGAAAGTATTTGATGAACGAAGAAGGCAAGAGTAAGCTGGATAAAGTGTTTCCTCGAAGAACTTTGATCTTCCAAGAACATTGAAGCTTCGAAAGTTCGAAATAAAGATAAATTTGAAGTTTTAAATGTTCGAAGCTAGTTATAGTTAGTATGAGATACTGAGAATCTCCGAAGAAATTTGAATCTTCGAAGAAATTTGAATCTTCGAAGAAATTTGAATCTTCGAAGAAATTAGAATCTTCGAAGAAATTTGAATCTTCGTGAGTACGAAATAAAAATACATTGAAAGTTTTTGATTTACGAAAATAGCAAGAGTTAGCTTGATTAAGTGTTACCTCGAAGAAGTTGGATCTTCCAAGAACATTGAAGCTTCGAAAGTTCGAAATATAGATAAATTTGAAGTTTTAAATGTTTGAAGCTAGTTAGAGTTAGTAGGAAATACTGAGAATTTTCGTAGAAATTTGAATCTTCGAAAATTCAAAATAAAGATAAATTTGAAGTTTTAAATGTTCGAAGCTAGTTATAGTTAGTATGAGATACTGAGAATCTCCGAAGAAATTTGAATCTTCGAAGAAATTTGAATCTTCGAAGAAATTTAAATCTTCGAAGAAATTAGAATCTTCGAAGAAATTTGAATCTTCGTGAGTACGAAATAAAAATACATTGAAAGTTTTTGATGTACGAAAATAGCAAGAGTTAACATGATTAAGTGTTACCTCGAAGAAACTGGATCTTCCAAGAACATTGAAGCTTCGAAAGTTCTAAATATAGATAAATTTGAAGTTTTAAATGTTTGAAGCTAGTTAGAGTTAGTAGGAAATACTGTTAATCTTTGAAGAAATTTGAATCTTCGAAGAAATTTGAATCTTCGAAGCAATTTGAATCTTCGAAGAAATTTGAGTTATCGAAGAAATTTAAATCTTCGAAGAAATTTGAATCTTCGTGAGTACGAAATAAAAATACATTGAAAGTATTTGATGAACGAAGAAGGCATGAGTAAGCTGGATAAAGTTTTACCTCGTAGAACTTTGATCTTCCAAAAACATTGAAGCTTCGAAAGTTCGAAATAAAGATAAATTTGAAGTTTTAAATGTTCGAAGCTAGTTATAGTTAGTATGAGATACTGAGAATCTCCGAAGAAATTTGAATCTTCGAAGAAATTTGAATCTTCGAAGAAATTTAAATCTTCGAAGAAATTAGAATCTTCGAAGAAATTTGAATCTTCGTGAGTACGAAATAAAAATACATTGAAAGTTTTTGATGTACGAAAATAGCAAGAGTTAACATGATTAAGTGTTACCTCGAAGAACTTTGATCTTCCAAGAACATTGAAGCTTCGAAAGTTCGAAATAAAGATAAATTTGAAGTTTTAAATGTTTGAAGCTAGTTAGAGTTAGTAGGAAATACTCTGAATCTTTGAAGAAATTTGAATCTTCGAAGAAATTTGAATCTTCGAAGCAATTTGAATCTTCGAAGAAATTTGAGTTATCGAAGAAATTTAAATCTTCGAAGAAATTTGAATCTTCGTGAGTACGAAATAAAAATACATTGAAAGTTTTTGATGTACGAAAATAGCAAGAGTTAGCTTGATTAAGTGTTACCTCGAAGAAGTTGGATCTTCCAAGAACATTGAAGCTTCGAAAGTTCGAAATAAAGATAAATTTGAAGTTTTAAATGTTTGAAGCTAGTTAGAGTTAGTATGAGATACTGAGAATTTTCGTAGAAATTTGAATCTTCGAAAATTCAAAAAAAAGATAAATTTGAAGAATTAGATGTTCGAAGCTAGTAAGAGTAAATATGAGATAATGTTAAATACCGAAGAAATTTGGATCTTCGAAGCAATATGAATATTCAAAGAAATTTGAATCTTCGAAGAAATTAGAATCTTCGAAGAAATTTGAATCTTCGTGAGTACGAAATAAAAATACATTGAAAGTATTTGATGAACGAAGAAGGCAAGAGTAAGCTGGATAAAGTGTTACCTCGAAGAACTTTGATCTTCCAAGAACATTGAAGCTTCGAAAGTTCGAAATAAAGATAATTTGAAGTTTTAAATGTTTGAAGCTAGTTAGAGTTAGTATGAGATACTGAGAATTTTCGTAGAAATTTGAATCTTCGAAAATTCAAAAAAAAGATAAATTTGAAGAATTAGATGTTCGAAGCTAGTAAGAGTAAATATGAGATAATGTTAAATACCGAAGAAATTTGGATCTTCGAAGCAATATGAATATTCAAAGAAATTTGAATCTTCGAAGAAATTAGAATCTTCGAAGAAATTTGAATCTTCGTGAGTACGAAATAAAATACATTGAAAGTATTTGATGAACGAAGAAGGCAAGAGTAAGCTGGATAAAGTGTTACCTCGAAGAACTTTGATCTTCCAAGAACATTGAAGCTTCGAAAGTTCGAAATAAAGATAAATTTGAAGTTTTAAATGTTCGAAGCTAGTTATAGTTAGTATGAGATACTGAGAATCTCCGAAGAAATTTGAATCTTCGAAGAAATTTGAATCTTCGAAGAAATTTAAATCTTCGAAGAAATTTGAATCTTCGAAGCAATTTGAACCTTCGAAGAAATTTGAATCTTCGTGAGTACGAAATAAAAATACATTGAAAGTATTTGATGAACGAAGAAGTCATGAGTAAGCTGGATAAAGTGTTACCTCGAAGAACTTTGATCTTCCAAGAACATTGAAGCTTCGAAAGTTCGAAATAAAGATAAATTTGAAGTTTTAAATGTTCGAAGCTAGTTATAGTTAGTATGAGATACTGAGAATCTCCGAAGAAATTTGAATCTTCGAAGAAATTTGAATCTTCGAAGAAATTTAAATCTTCGAAGAAATTAGAATCTTCGAAGAAATTTGAATCTTCGTGAGTACGAAATAAAAATACATTGAAAGTTTTTGATGTACGAAAATAGCAAGAGTTAGCTTGATTAAGTGTTACCTCGAAGAAGTTGGATCTTCCAAGAACATTGAAGCTTCGGAAGTTCTAAATATAGATAAATTTGAAGTTTTAAATGTTTGAAGCTAGTTAGAGTTAGTAGGAAATACTCTGAATCTTTGAAGAAATTTGAATCTTCGAAGAAATTTGAATCTTCGAAGCAATTTGAATCTTCGAAGAAATTTGAGTTATCGAAGAAATTTAAATCTTCGAAGAAATTTGAATCTTCGTGAGTACGAAATAAAAATACATTGAAAGTTTTTGATGTACGAAAATAGCAAGAGTTAGCTTGATTAAGTGTTACCTCGAAGAAGTTGGATCTTCCAAGAACATTGAAGCTTCGAAAGTTCGAAATAAAGATAAATTTGAAGTTTTAAATGTTTGAAGCTAGTTAGAGTTAGTATGAGATACTGAGAATTTTCGTAGAAATTTGAATCTTCGAAAATTCAAAAAAAAGATAAATTTGAAGAATTAGATGTTCGAAGCTAGTAAGAGTAAATATGAGATAATGTTAAATACCGAAGAAATTTGGATCTTCGAAGCAATATGAATATTCAAAGAAATTTGAATCTTCGAAGAAATTAGAATCTTCGAAGAAATTAGAATCTTCGAAGAAATTTGTATCTTCGTGAGTACGAAATAAAAATACATTGAAATTATTTGATGAACGAAGAAGGCAAGAGTAAGCTGGATAAAGTGTTACCTCGAAGAACTTTGATCTTCCAAGAACATTGAAGCTTCGAAAGTTCGAAATAAAGATAAATTTGAAGTTTTAAATGTTCGAAGCTAGTTATAGTTAGTATGAGATACTGAGAATCTCCGAAGAAATTTGAATCTTCGAAGAAATTTGAATCTTCGAAGAAATTTAAATCTTCGAAGAAATTTGAATCTTCGAAGCAATTTGAATCTTCTAAGAAATTTGAATCTTCGAAGAAATTTGAGTTATCGAAGAAATTTAAATCTTCGAAGAAATTTGAATCTTCGTGAGTACGAAATAAAAATACATTGAAAGTTTTTGATGTACGAAAATAGCAAGAGTTAGCTTGATTAAGTGTTACCTCGAAGAAGTTGGATCTTCCAAGACATTGAAGCTTCGAAAGTTCGAAATATAGATAAATTTGAAGTTTTAAATGTTTGAAGCTAGTTAGAGTTAGTAGGAAATACTGAGAATTTTCGTAGAAATTTGAATCTTCGAAAATTCAAAAAAAAGATAAATTTGAAGAATTAGATGTTCGAAGCTAGTAAGAGTAAAAATGAGATGCTGTGAATCATTGAAGAAATTTGGATCTTCGAAGCAATATGAATATTCGAAGAAATTTGAATCTTCGAAGAAATTAGAATCTTCGAAGAAATTTGAATCTTCGTGAGTACGAAATAAAAATACATTGAAATTATTTGATGAACGAAGAAGGCAAGAGTAAGCTGGATAAAGTGTTACCTCGAAGAACTTTGATCTTCCAAGAACATTGAAGCTTCGAAAGTTCGAAATAAAGATAAATTTGAAGTTTTAAATGTTCGAAGCTAGTTATAGTTAGTATGAGATACTGAGAATCTCCGAAGAAATTTGAATCTTCGAAGAAATTTGAATCTTCGAAGAAATTTAAATCTTCGAAGAAATTTGAATCTTCGAAGCAATTTGAATCTTCGAAGAAATTTGAATCTTCGAAGAAATTTGAATCTTCGAAGAAATTTGAGTTATCGAAGAAATTTAAATCTTCGAAGAAATTTGAATCTTCGTGAGTACGAAATAAAATACATTGAAAGTTTTTGATGTACGAAAATAGCAAGAGTTAGCTTGATTAAGTGTTACCTCGAAGAAGTTGGATCTTCCAAGAACATTGAAGCTTCGAAAGTTCGAAATAAAGATAAATTTGAAGTTTTAAATGTTTGAAGCTAGTTAGAGTTAGTATGAGATACTGAGAATTTTCGTAGAAATTTGAATCTTCGAAATTCAAAAAAAAGATAAATTTGAAGAATTAGATGTTCGAAGCTAGTATAAGTAAATATGAGATAATGTTAAATACCCATGAAATTTGGATCTTCGAAGCAATATTAATATTCAAAGAAATTTGAATCTTCGAAGAAATTAGAATCTTCGAGGAAATTTGAATCTTCGTGAGTACGAAATAAAAATACATTGAAAGTATTTGATGAACGAAGAAGGCAAGAGTAAGCTGGATAAAGTGTTACCTCGAAGAACTTTGATCTTCCAAGAACATTGAAGCTTCGAAAGTTCGAAATAAAGATAAATTTGAAGTTTTAAATGTTCGAAGCTAGTTATAGTTAGTATGAGATACTGAGAATCTCCGAAGAAATTTGAATCTTCGAAGAAATTTGAATCTTCGAAGAAATTTAAATCTTCGAAGAAATTTGAATCTTCGAAGCAATTTGAACCTTCGAAGAAATTTGAATCTTCGTGAGTACGAAATAAAAATACATTGAAAGTATTTGATGAACGAAGAAGGCAAGAGTTAGCTTGATTAAGTGTTACCTCGAAGAAGTTGGATCTTCCAAGAACATTGAAGCTTCGAAAGTTCGAAATAAAGATAAATTTGAAGTTTTAAATGCTTGAAGCTGGTTAGAGTTAGTATGAGATACTGAGAATTTTCGTAGAAATTTGAATCTTCGAAAATTCAAAAAAGAGATAAATTTGAAGAATTAGATGTTCGAAGCTAGTAAGAGTAAATATGAGATACTGTTAAATACCGAAGAAATTTGGATCTTCGAATCAATATGAATATTCAAAGAAATTTGAATCTTCGAAGAAATTTGAATCTTCGAAGAAATTTAAATCTTCGAAGAAATTAGAATCTTCGAAGAAATTTGAATCTTCGTGAGTACGAAATAAAAATACATTGAAAGTATTTGATGAACGAAGAAGGCAAGAGTAAGCTGGATAAAGTGTTACCTCGAAGAACTTTGATCTTCCAAGAACATTGAAGCTCCGAAAGTTCGAAATAAAGATAAATTTGAAGTTTTAAATGTTCGAAGCTAGTTATAGTTAGTATGAGATACTGAGAATCTCCGAAGAAATTTGAATCTTCGAAGAAATTTGAATCTTCGAAGAAATTTAAACCTTCGAAGAAATTTGAATCTTCGAAGCAATTTGAACCTTCGAAGAAATTTGAATCTTCGAAGAAATTTGAATCATCGTAGAAATTTAAATCTTCGAAGAAATTGCATCATCGTGAGTACTAAAATAAAAATCATTGAACGTTTATGATGTACGAAAATAGCAAGAGTTAGCTTGATTAAGTGTTACCTCGAAGAAGTTGGATCTTCCAAGAACATTGAAGCTTCGAAAGTTCGAAATTAAGATAAATTTGAAGTTTTAAATGTTTGAAGCTGGTTAGAGTTAGTAGGAAATACTCTGAATCTTTGAAGAAATTTGAATCTTCGAAGAAATTTGAATCTTCGAAGCAATTTGAATCTTCGAAGAAATTTGAGTTATCGAAGAAATTTAAATCTTCGAAGAAATTTGAATCTTCGTGAGTACGAAATAAAAATACATTGAAAGTTTTTGATGAACGAAAATAGCAAGAGTTAACATGATTAAGTGTTACCTCGAAGAAATTGGATCTTCCAAGAACATTGAAGCTTCGAAAGTTCTAAATATAGATAAATTTGAACTTTTAAATGTTTGAAGCTAGTTAGAGTTAGTAGGAAATACTCTGAATCTTTGAAGAAATTTGAATCTTCGAAGAAATTTGAATCTTCGAAGCAATTTGAATCTTCGAAGAAATTTGAGTTATCGAAGAAATTTAAATCTTCGAAGAAATTTGAATCTTCGTGAGTACGAAATAAAAATACATTGAAAGTTTTTGATGTACGAAAATAGCAAGAGTTAGCTTGATTAGTGTTACCTCGAAGAAGTTGGATCTTCCAAGAACATTGAAGCTTCGAAAGTTCGAAATATAGATAAATTTGAAGTTTTAAATGTTTGAAGCTAGTTAGAGTTAGTAGGAAATACTGAGAATTTTCGTAGAAATTTGAATCTTCGAAAATTCAAAAAAAAGATAAATTTGAAGAATTAGATGTTCGAAGCTAGTAAGAGTAAAAATGAGATGCTGTGAATCACCGAAGAAATTTGGATCTTCGAAGCAATATGAATATTCGAAGAAATTTGAATCTTCGTGAGTACGAAATAAAAATACATTGAAAGTATTTGATGAACGAAGAAGGCAAGAGTAAGCTGGATAAAGTGTTACCTCGAAGAACTTTGATCTTCCAAGAACATTGAAGCTTCGAAAGTTCAAAATAAAGATAAATTTGAAGTTTTAAATGTTCGAAGCTAGTTATAGTTAGTATGAGATACTGAGAATCTCCGAAGAAATTTGAATCTTCGAAGAAATTTAAATCTTCGAAGAAATTTGAATCTTCGAAGCAATTTGAACCTTCGAAGAAATTTGAATCTTCGAAGAAATTTGAATCATCGTAGAAATTTAAATCTTCGAAGAAATTTGCATCATCGTGAGTACTAAAATAAAAATCATTGAACGTTTATGATGTACGAAAATAGCAAGAGTTAGCTTGATTAAGTGTTACCTCGAAGAAGTTGGATATTCCAAGAACATTGAAGCTTCGAAAGTTCGAAATAAAGATAAATTTGAAGTTTTAAATGTTTGAAGCTGGTTAGAGTTAGTATGAGATACTGAGAATTTTCGTAGAAATTTGAATCTTCGAAAATTCAAAAAAGAGATAAATTTGAAGAATTAGATGTTCGAAGCTAGTAAGAGTAAATATGAGATACTGTTAAATACCGAAGAAATTTGGATCTTCGAAGCAATATGAATATTCAAAGAAATTTGAATCTTCGAAGAAATTTGAATCTTCGAAGAAATTTGAATCTTCGAAGCAATTTGAATCTTCGAAGAAATTTGAGTTATCGAAGAAATTTAAATCTTCGAAGAAATTTGAATCTTCGTGAGTACGAAATAAAAATACATTGAAAGTTTTTGATGTACGAAAATAGCAAGAGTTAACATGATTAAGTGTTACCTCGAAGAAGTTGGATCTTCCAAGAACATTGAAGCTTCGAAAGTTCTAAATATAGATAAATTTGAAGTTTTAAATGTTTGAAGCTAGATAGAGTTAGTAGGAAATACTGAGAATTTTCGTAGAAATTTGAATCTTCGAAAATTCAAAAAAAAGATAATTTGAAGAATTAGATGTTCGAAGCTAGTAAGAGTAAAATGAGATGCTGTGAATCACCGAAGAAATTTGGATCTTCGAAGCAATATGAATATTCGAAGAAATTTGAATCTTCGAAAATTCAAAAAAAAGATAAATTTGAAGAATTAGATGTTCGAAGCTAGTAAGAGTAAATATGAGATAATGTTAAATACCGAAGAAATTTGGATCTTCAAAGCAATATGAATATTCAAAGAAATTTGAATCTTCGAAGAAATTAGAATCTTCGAAGAAATTTGAATCTTCGTGAGTACGAAATAAAAATACATTGAAAGTATTTGATGAACGAAGAAGGCGAGTAAGCTGGATAAAGTGTTACCTCGAAGAACTTTGATCTTCCAAGAACATTGAAGCTTCGAAAGTTCGAAATAAAGATAAGTTTGAAGGTTTAAATGTTCGAAGCTAGTTATAGTTAGTATGAGATACTGAGAATCTCCGAAGAAATTTGAATCTTCGAAGAAATTTGAATCTTCGAAGAAATTTAAATCTTCGAAGAAATTTGAATCTTCGAAGCAATTTGAACCTTCGAAGAAATTTGAATCTTCGAAGAAATTTGAATCATCGTAGAAATTTAAATCTTCGAAGAAATTTGCATCATCGTGAGTACGAAATAAAAATCATTGAACGTTTATGATGTACGAAAATAGCAAGAGTTAGCTTGATTAAGTGTTACCTCGAAGAAGTTGGATCTTCCAAGAACATTGAAGCTTCGAAAGTTCGAAATAAAGATAAATTTGAAGTTTTAAATGTTTGAAGCTAGTTAGAGTTAGTATGAGATACTGAGAATTTTCGAAGAAATTTGAATCTTCGAAAATTCAAAAAAAAGATAAATTTGAAGAATTAGATATTCGAAGCTAGTAAGAGTAAATATGAGATACTGTGAATCACCGAGGAAATTTGGATCTTCGAAGCAATATGAATATTCAAAAAAATTTGAATCTTCGAAGAAATTAGAATCTTCGAAGAAATTTGAATCTTCGTGAGTACGAAATAAAAATACATTGAAAGTTTTTGATGTACGAAAATAGCAAGAGTTAGCTTGATTAAGTGTTACCTCGAAGAAGTTGGATCTTCCAAGAACATTGAAGCTTCGAAAGTTCGATATAAAGATAAATTTGAAGTTTTAAATGTTTGAAGCTAGTTAGAGTTAGTATGAGATACTGAGAATTTTCGTAGAAATTTGAATCTTCGAAAATTCAAAAAAAAGATAAATTTGAAGAATTAGATGTTCGAAGCTAGTAAGAGTAAATATGAGATAATGTTAAATACCGAAGAAATTTGGATCTTCAAAGCAATATGAATATTCAAAGAAATTTGAATCTTCGAAGAAATTAGAATCTTCGAAGAAATTTGAATCTTCGTGAGTACGAAATAAAAATACATTGAAAGTATTTGATGAACGAAGAAGGCGAGTAAGCTGGATAAAGTGTTACCTCGAAGAACTTTGATCTTCCAAGAACATTGAAGCTTCGAAAGTTCGAAATAAAGATAAGTTTGAGGGTTTAAATGTTCGAAGCTAGTTATAGTTAGTATGAGATACTGAGAATCTCCGAAGAAATTGAATCTTCGAAGAAATTTGAATCTTCGAAGAAATTTAAATCTTCGAAGAAATTTGAATCTTCGAAGCAATTTGAACCTTCGAAGAAATTTGAATCTTCGAAGAAATTTGAATCATCGTAGAAATTTAAATCTTCGAAGAAATTTGCATCATCGTGAGTACGAAATAAAAATCATTGAACGTTTATGATGTACGAAAATAGCAAGAGTTAGCTTGATTAAGTGTTACCTCGAAGAAGTTGGATCTTCCAAGAACATTGAAGCTTCGAAAGTTCGAAATAAAGATAAATTTGAAGTTTTAAATGTTTGAAGCTAGTTAGAGTTAGTATGAGATACTGAGAATTTTCGTAGAAATTTGAATCTTCGAAAATTCAAAAAAAAGATAAATTTGAAGTATTAGATATTCGAAGCTAGTAAGAGTAAATATGAGATACTGTGAATCACCGAGGAAATTTGGATCTTCGAAGCAATATGAATATTCAAAAAAATTTGAATCTTCGAAGAAATTAGAATCTTCGAAGAAATTTGAATCTTCGTGAGTACGAAATAAAAATACATTGAAAGTATTTGATGATCGAAGAAGGCAAGAGTAAGCTGGATAAAGTGTTACCTCGAAGAACTTTGATCTTCCAAGAACATTGAAGCTTCGAAAGTTCGAAATAAAGATAAATTTGAAGTTTTAAATGTTCAAAGCTAGTTATAGTTAGTATGAGATACTGAGAATCTCCGAAGAAATTTGAATCTTCGAAGAAATTTGAATCTTCGAAGCAATTTGAACCTTCGAAGAAATTTGAATCTTCGAAGAAATTTGAATCATCGTAGAAATTTAAATCTTCGAAGAAATTTGCATCATCGTGAGTACTAAAATAAAAATCATTGAACGTTTATGATGTACGAAAATAGCAAGAGTTAGCTTGATTAAGTGTTACCTCGAAGAAGTTGGATCTTCCAAGAACATTGAAGCTTCGAAAGTTCGAAATAAAGATAAATTTGAAGTTTTAAATGTTTGAAGCTAGTTAGAGTTAGTATGAGATACTGAGAATTTTCGTAGAAATTTGAATCTTCGAAAATTCAAAAAAAAGATAAATTTGAAGAATTAGATGTTCGAAGCTAGTAAGAGTAAATATGAGATAATGTTAAATACCGAAGAAATTTGGATCTTCAAAGCAATATGAATATTCAAAGAAATTTGAATCTTCGAAGAAATTAGAATCTTCGAAGAAATTTGAATCTTCGTGAGTACGAAATAAAAATACATTGAAAGTATTTGATGAACGAAGAAGGCGAGTAAGCTGGATAAAGTGTTACCTCGAAGAACTTTGATCTTCCAAGAACATTGAAGCTTCGAAAGTTCGAAATAAAGATAAGTTTGAAGGTTTAAATGTTCGAAGCTAGTTATAGTTAGTATGAGATACTGAGAATCTCCGAAGAAATTTGAATCTTCGAAGAAATTTGAATCTTCGAAGAAATTTAAATCTTCGAAGAAATTTGAATCTTCGAAGCAATTTGAACCTTCGAAGAAATTTGAATCTTCGAAGAAATTTGAATCATCGTAGAAATTTAAATCTTCGAAGAAATTTGCATCATCGTGAGTACGAAATAAAAATCATTGAACGTTTATGATGTACGAAAATAGCAAGAGTTAGCTTGATTAAGTGTTGCCTCGAAGAAGTTGGATCTTCCAAGAACATTGAAGCTTCGAAAGTTCGAAATAAAGATAAATTTGAAGAATTAGATGTTCGAAGCTAGTAAGAGTAAATATGAGATAATGTTAAATACCGAAGAAATTTGGATCTTCAAAGCAATATGAATATTCAAAGAAATTTGAATCTTCGAAGAAATTAGAATCTTCGAAGAAATTTGAATCTTCGTAAGTACGAAATAAAAATACATTGAAAGTATTTGATGAACGAAGAAGGCAAGAGTAAGCTCGATAAAGTGTTACCTCGAAGAACTTTGATCTTCCAAGAACATTGAAGCTTCGAAAGTTCGAAATAAAGATAAATTTGAAGTTTTAAATGTTCGAAGCTAGTTATAGTTAGTATGAGATACTGAGAATCTCCGAAGAAATTTGAATCTTCGAAGAAATTTGAATCTTCGAAGAAATTTAAATCTTCGAAGAAATTTGAATCTTCGAAGCAATTTGAACCTTCGAAGAAATTTGAATCTTCGAAGAAATTTGAATCATCGTAGAAATTTAAATCTTCGAAGAAATTTGCATCATCGTGAGTACGAAATAAAAATCATTGAACGTTTATGATGTACGAAAATAGCAAGAGTTAGCTTGATTAAGTGTTACCTCGAAGAAGTTGGATCTTCCAAGAACATTGAAGCTTCGAAAGTTCGAAATAAAGATAAATTTGAAGTTTTAAATGTTTGAAGCTAGTTAGAGTTAGTATGAGATACTGAGAATTTTCGTAGAAATTTGAATCTTCGAAAATTCAAAAAAAAGATAAATTTGAAGAATAAGATATTCGAAGCTAGTAAGAGTAAATATGAGATACTGTGAATCACCGAAGAAATTTGGATCTTCGAAGAAATTTGAATCTTCAAAAAAATTTAAATCTTCGAAGAAATTTGAATCTTCGAAGAAATTTGAATCTTCGTGAGTACGAAATAAAAATATATTGAAAGTATTTGATGATCGAAGAAGGCAAGAGTAAGCTTGATTAAGTGTTACCTCGAAGAAGTTGGATCTTCCAAGAACATTGAAGCTTCGAAAGTTCGAAATAAAGATAAATTTGAAGTTTTAAATGTTCGAAGCTAGTTATAGTTAGAATGAGATACTGAGAATCTCCGAAGAAATTTGAATCTTCGAAGAAATTTGAATCTTCGAAGCAATTTGAACCTTCGAAGAAATTTGAATCTTCGAAGAAATTTGAATCATCGTAGAAATTTAAATCTTCGAAGAAATTTGCATCATCGTGAGTACTAAAATAAAAATCATTGAACGTTTATGATGTACGAAAATAGCAAGAGTTAGCTTGATTAAGTGTTACCTCGAAGAAGTTGGATCTTCCAAGAACATTGAAGCTTCGAAAGTTCGAAATAAAGATAAATTTGAAGTTTTAAATGTTTGAAGCTAGTTAGAGTTAGTATGAGATACTGAGAATTTTCGTAGAAATTTGAATCTTCGAAAATTCAAAAAAAAGATAAATTTGAAGAATTAGATGTTCGAAGCTAGTAAGAGTAAATATGAGATAATGTTAAATACCGAAGAAATTTGGATCTTCAAAGCAATATGAATATTCAAAGAAATTTGAATCTTCGAAGAAATTAGAATCTTCGAAGAAATTTGAATCTTCGTGAGTACGAAATAAAAAAACATTGAAAGTATTTGATGAACGAAGAAGGCGAGTAAGCTGGATAAAGTGTTACCTCGAAGAACTTTGATCTTCCAAGAACATTGAAGCTTCGAAAGTTCGAAATAAAGATAAGTTTGAGGGTTTAAATGTTCGAAGCTAGTTATAGTTAGTATGAGATACTGAGAATCTCCGAAGAAATTTGAATCTTCGAAGAAATTTGAATCTTCGAAGAAATTTAAATCTTCGAAGAAATTTGAATCTTCGAAGCAATTTGAACCTTCGAAGAAATTTGAATCTTCGAAGAAATTTGAATCATCGTAGAAATTTAAATCTTCGAAGAAATTTGCATCATCGTGAGTACGAAATAAAAATCATTGAACGTTTATGATGTACGAAAATAGCAAGAGTTAGCTTGATTAAGTGTTACCTCGAAGAAGTTGGATCTTCCAAGAACATTGAAGCTTCGAAAGTTCGAAATAAAGATAAATTTGAAGTTTTAAATGTTTGAAGCTAGTTAGAGTTAGTATGAGATACTGAGAATTTTCGTAGAAATTTGAATCTTCGAAAATTCAAAAAAAAGATAAATTTGAAGAATAAGATATTCGAAGCTAGTAAGAGTAAATATGAGATACTGTGAATCACCGAAGAAATTTGGATCTTCGAAGAAATTTGAATCTTCGAAGAAATTTAAATCTTCGAAGAAATTTGAATCTTCGAAGAAATTTGAATCTTCGTGAGTACGAAATAAAAATATATTGAAAGTATTTGATGATCGAAGAAGGCAAGAGTAAGCTGGATAAAGTGTTACCTCGAAGAACTTTGATCTTCCAAGAACATTGAAGCTTCGAAAGTTCGAAATAAAGATAAATTTGAAGTTTTAAATGTTAGAAGCTAGTTATAGTTAGTATGAGATACTGAGAATCTCCGAAGAAATTTGAATCTTCGAAGAAATTTGAATCTTCGAAGAAATTTAAATCTTCGAAGAAATTTGCATCATCGTGAGTACTAAAATAAAAATCATTGAACGTTTATGATGTACGAAAATAGCAAGAGTTAGCTTGATTAAGTGTTACCTCGAAGAAGTTGGATCTTCCAAGAACATTGAAGCTTCGAAAGTTCGAAATAAAGATAAATTTGAAGTTTTAAATGTTTGAAGCTAGTTAGAGTTAGTATGAGATACTGAGAATTTTCGTAGAAATTTGAATCTTCGAAAATTCAAAAAAAAGATAAATTTGAAGAATTAGATGTTCGAAGCTAGTAAGAGTAAATATGAGATAATGTTAAATACCGAAGAAATTTGGATCTTCAAAGCAATATGAATATTCAAAGAAATTTGAATCTTCGAAGAAATTAGAATCTTCGAAGAAATTTGAATCTTCGTGAGTACGAAATAAAAAAACATTGAAAGTATTTGATGAACGAAGAAGGCGAGTAAGCTGGATAAAGTGTTACCTCGAAGAACTTTGATCTTCCAAGAACATTGAAGCTTCGAAAGTTCGAAATAAAGATAAGTTTGAGGGTTTAAATGTTCGAAGCTAGTTATAGTTAGTATGAGATACTGAGAATCTCCGAAGAAATTTGAATCTTCGAAGAAATTTGAATCTTCGAAGAAATTTAAATCTTCGAAGAAATTTGAATCTTCGAAGCAATTTGAACCTTCGAAGAAATTTGAATCTTCGAAGAAATTTGAATCATCGTAGAAATTTAAATCTTCGAAGAAATTTGCATCATCGTGAGTACGAAATAAAAATCATTGAACGTTTATGATGTACGAAAATAGCAAGAGTTAGCTTGATTAAGTGTTACCTCGAAGAAGTTGGATCTTCCAAGAACATTGAAGCTTCGAAAGTTCGAAATAAAGATAAATTTGAAGTTTTAAATGTTTGAAGCTAGTTAGAGTTAGTATGAGATACTGAGAATTTTCGTAGAAATTTGAATCTTCGAAAATTCAAAAAAAAGATAAATTTGAAGAATAAGATATTCGAAGCTAGTAAGAGTAAATATGAGATACTGTGAATCACCGAAGAAATTTGGATCTTCGAAGAAATTTGAATCTTCGAAGAAATTTAAATCTTCGAAGAAATTTGAATCTTCGAAGAAATTTGAATCTTCGTGAGTACGAAATAAAAATATATTGAAAGTATTTGATGATCGAAGAAGGCAAGAGTAAGCTGGATAAAGTGTTACCTCGAAGAACTTTGATCTTCCAAGAACATTGAAGCTTCGAAAGTTCGAAATAAAGATAAATTTGAAGTTTTAAATGTTAGAAGCTAGTTATAGTTAGTATGAGATACTGAGAATCTCCGAAGAAATTTGAATCTTCGAAGAAATTTGAATCTTCGAAGAAATTTAAATCTTCGAAGAAATTTGCATCATCGTGAGTACTAAAATAAAATCATTGAACGTTTATGATGTACGAAAATAGCAAGAGTTAGCTTGATTAAGTGTTACCTCGAAGAAGTTGGATCTTCCAAGAACATTGAAGCTTCGAAAGTTCGAAATAAAGATAAATTTGAAGTTTTAAATGTTTGAAGCTAGTTAGAGTTAGTATGAGATACTGAGAATTTTCGTAGAAATTTGAATCTTCGAAAATTCAAAAAAAGATAAATTTGAAGAATTAGATGTTCGAAGCTAGTAAGAGTAAATATGAGATAATGTTAAATACCGAAGAAATTTGGATCTTCAAAGCAATATGAATATTCAAAGAAATTTGAATCTTTGAAGAAATTAGAATCTTCGAAGAAATTTGAATCTTCGTGAGTTCGAAATAAAAATACATTGAAAGTATTTGATGAACGAAGAAGGCAAGAGTAAGCTGGATAAGGTGTTACCTCGAAGAACTTTGATCTTCCAAGAACATTGAAGCTTCGAAAGTTCGAAATAAAGATAAATTTGAAGTTTTAAATGTTTGAAGCTGGTTAGAGTTAGTATGAGATACTGAGAATTTTAGTAGAAATTTGAATCTTCGAAAATTCAAAAAAGAGATAAATTTGAAGAATTAGATGTTCGAAGCTAGTAAGAGTAAATATGAGATACTGTGAATCACCGAGGAAATTTGGATCTTCGAAGCAATATGAATATTCAAAAAAATTTGAATCTTCGAAGAAATTCGAATCTTCGAAGAAATTTGAATCTTCGTGAGTACGAAATAAAAATACATTGAAAGTATTTGATGATCGAAGAAGGCAAGAGTAAGCTGGATAAAGTGTTACCTCGAAGAACTTTGATCTTCCAAGAACATTGAAGCTTCGAAAGTTCGAAATAAAGATAAATTTGAAGTTTTAAATGTTCGAAGCTAGTTATAGTTAGTATGAGATACTGAGAATCTCCGAAGAAATTTGAATCTTCGAAGAAATTTGAATCTTCGAAGCAATTTGAACCTTCGAAGAAATTTGAATCTTCGAAGAAATTTGAATCATCGTAGAAATTTAAATCTTCGAAGAAATTTGCATCATCGTGAGTACTAAAATAAAAATCATTGAACGTTTATGATGTACGAAAATTGCAAGAGTTAGCTTGATTAAGTGTTACCTCGAAGAAGTTGGATCTTCCAAGAACATTGAAGCTTCGAAAGTTCGAAATAAAGATAAATTTGAAGTTTTAAATGTTTGAAGCTAGTTAGAGTAAGTATGAGATACTGAGAATTTTCGTAGAAATTTGAATCTTCGAAAATTCAAAAAAAAGATAAATTTGAAGAATTAGATGTTCGAAGCTAGTAAGAGTAAATATGAGATAATGTTAAATACCGAAGAAATTTGGATCTTCAAAGCAATATGAATATTCAAAGAAATTTGAATATTTGAAGAAATTAGAATCTTCGAAGAAATTTGAATCTTCGTGAGTACGAAATAAAAATACATTGAAAGTATTTGATGAACGAAGAAGGCGAGTAAGCTGGATAAAGTGTTACCTCGAAGAACTTTGATCTTCCAAGAACATTGAAGCTTCGAAAGTTCGAAATAAAGATAAGTTTGAAGGTTTAAATGTTCGAAGCTAGTTATAGTTAGTATGAGATACTGAGAATCTCCGAAGAAATTTGAATCTTCGAAGAAATTTGAATCTTCGAAGAAATTAAATCTTCGAAGAAATTTGAATCTTCGAAGCAATTTGAACCTTCGAAGAAATTTGAATCTTCGAAGAAATTTGAATCATCGTAGAAATTTAAATCTTCGAAGAAATTTGCATCATCGTGAGTACGAAATAAAAATCATTGAACGTTTATGATGTACGAAAATAGCAAGAGTTAGCTTGATTAAGTGTTACCTCGAAGAAGTTGGATCTTCCAAGAACATTGAAGCTTCGAAAGTTCGAAATAAAGATAAATTTGAAGAATTAGATGTTCGAAGCTAGTAAGAGTAAATATGAGATAATGTTAAATACCGAAGAAATTTGGATCTTCAAAGCAATATGAATATTCAAAGAAATTTGAATATTTGAAGAAATTAGAATCTTCGAAGAAATTTGAATCTTCGTGAGTACGAAATAAAAATACATTGAAAGTATTTGATGAACGAAGAAGGCGAGTAAGCTGGATAAAGTGTTACCTCGAAGAACTTTGATCTTCCAAGAACATTGAAGCTTCGAAAGTTCGAAATAAAGATAAGTTTGAAGGTTTAAATGTTCGAAGCTAGTTATAGTTAGTATGAGATACTGAGAATCTCCGAAGAAATTGAATCTTCGAAGAAATTTGAATCTTCGAAGAAATTTAAATCTTCGAAGAAATTTGAATCTTCGAAGCAATTTGAACCTTCGAAGAAATTTGAATCTTCGAAGAAATTTGAATCATCGTAGAAATTTAAATCTTCGAAGAAATTTGCATCATCGTGAGTACGAAATAAAAACCATTGAACGTTTATGATGTACGAAAATAGCAAGAGTTAGCTTGATTAAGTGTTACCTCGAAGAAGTTGGATCTTCCAAGAACATTGAAGCTTCGAAAGTTCGAAATAAAGATAAATTTGAAGTTTTAAATGTTTGAAGCTAGTTAGAGTTAGTATGAGATACTGAGAATTTTCGTAGAAATTTGAATCTTCGAAAATTCAAAAAAAAGATAAATTTGAAGAATAAGATATTCGAAGCTAGTAAGAGTAAATATGAGATACTGTGAATCACCGAAGAAATTTGGATCTTCGAAGAAATTTGAATCTTCGAAGAAATTTAAATCTTCGAAGAAATTTGAATCTTCGAAGAAATTTGAATCTTCGTGAGTACGAAATAAAAATATATTGAAAGTATTGATGATCGAAGAAGGCAAGAGTAAGCTGGATAAAGTGTTACCTCGAAGAACTTTGATCTTCCAAGAACATTGAAGCTTCGAAAGTTCGAAATAAAGATAAATTTGAAGTTTTAAATGTTAGAAGCTAGTTATAGTTAGTATGAGATACTGAGAATCTCCGAAGAAATTTGAATCTTCGAAGAAATTTGAATCTTCGAAGAAATTTAAATCTTCGAAGAAATTTGCATCATCGTGAGTACTAAAATAAAAATCATTGAACGTTTATGATGTACGAAAATAGCAAGAGTTAGCTTGATTAAGTGTTACCTCGAAGAAGTTGGATCTTCCAAGAACATTGAAGCTTCGAAAGTTCGAAATAAAGATAAATTTGAAGTTTTAAATGTTTGAAGCTAGTTAGAGTTAGTATGAGATACTGAGAATTTTCGTAGAAATTTGAATCTTCGAAAATTCAAAAAAAAGATAAATTTGAAGAATTAGATGTTCGAAGCTAGTAAGAGTAAATATGAGATAATGTTAAATACCGAAGAAATTTGGATCTTCGAAGCAATATGAATATTCAAAGAAATTTGAATCTTCGAAGAAATTTGAATCTTCGAAGAAATTTGAATCTTCGAAGCAATTTGAATCTTCGAAGAAATTTGAATCATCGAAGAAATTTAAATCATCTAAGAAATTTGAATCTTCGTGAGTACGAAATAAAAATACATTGAACGTTTTTGGAGTACGAAAATAGCAAGAGTTAACATGATTAAGTGTTACCTCGAAGAAGTTGGATCTTCCAAGAACATTGAAGCTTCGAAAGTTCGAAATATAGATAAATTTGAAGTTTTAAATGTTTGAAGCTAGTTAGAGTTAGTAGGAAATACTATGAATCTTTGAAGAAATTTGAATCTTCGTGATTAAGAAACAAAAATACATAGAAAGTATTTGATGAACGAGAAGGCAAGAGTAAGCTGGATATAGTGTTACCTCGAAGAAGTTTGATCTTCCAAGAACATTGAAGCTTCGAAAGTTCTAAATATAGATAAATTTGAAATTTTAAATGTTTGAAGCTAGTTAGAGTTAGTAGGAAATACTGTGAATCTTTGAAGAAATTTGAATCTTCGAAGAAATTTGAATCTTCGAAGCAATTTGAATCTTCGAAGAAATTTGAGTTATCGAAGAAATTTAAATCTTCGAAGAAATTTGAATCTTCGTGAGTACGAAATAAAAATACATTGAAAGTTTTTGATGTACGAAAATAGCAAGAGTTAACATGATTAAGTGTTACCTCGAAGAAGTTGGATCTTCCAAGAACATTGAAGCTTCGTTAGTTCTAAATATAGATAAATTTGAAGTTTTAAATGTTTGAAGCTAGTTAGAGTTAGTAGGAAATACTATGAATCTTTGAAGAAATTTGAATCTTCGTGATTAAGAAACAAAAATACATAGAAAGTATTTGATGATCGAAGAAGGCAAGAGTAAGCTGGATAAAGTGTTACCTCGAAGAACTTTGATCTTCCAAGAACATTGAAGCTTCGAAAGTTCGAAATAAAGATAAATTTGAAGTTTTAAATGTTTGAAGCTGGTTAGAGTTAGTATGAGATACTGAGAATTTTAGTAGAAATTTGAATCTTCGAAAATTCAAAAAAGAGATAAATTTGAAGAATTAGATGTTCGAAGCTAGTAGAGTAAATATGAGATACTGTTAAATACCGAAGAAATTTGGATCTTCGAAGCAATATGAATATTCAAAGAAATTTGAATCTTCGAAGAAATTTGAATCTTCGAAGAAATTTGAATCTTCGAAGCAATTTGAATCTTCGAAGAAATTTGAATCATCGAAGAAATTTTAAATCATCTAAGAAATTTGAATCTTCGTGAGTACGAAATAAAAATACATTGAAAGTTTTTGGAGTACGAAAATAGCAAGAGTTAACATGATTAAGTGTTACCTCGAAGAAGTTGGATCTTCCAAGAACATTGAAGCTTCGAAAGTTCGAAATATAGATAAATTTGAAGTTTTAAATGTTTGAAGCTAGTTAGAGTTAGTAGGAAATACTATGAATCTTTGAAGAAATTTGAATCTTCGTGATTAAGAAACAAAAATACATAGAAAGTATTTGATGAACGAGAAGGCAAGAGTAAGCTGGATATAGTGTTACCTCGAAGAAGTTTGATCTTCCAAGAACATTGAAGCTTCGAAAGTTCTAAATATAGATAAATTTGAAATTTTAAATGTTTGAAGCTAGTTAGAGTTAGTAGGAAATACTGTGAATCTTTGAAGAAATTTGAATCTTCGAAGAAATTTGAATCTTCGAAGCAATTTGAATCTTCGAAGAAATTTGAGTTATCGAAGAAATTTAAATCTTCGAAGAAATTTGAATCTTCGTGAGTACGAAATAAAATACATTGAAAGTTTTTGATGTTCGAAAATAGCAAGAGTTAACATGATTAAGTGTTACCTCGAAGAAGTTGGATCTTCCAAGAACATTGAAGCTTCGTAAGTTCTAAATATAGATAAATTTGAAGTTTTAAATGTTTGAAGCTAGTTAGAGTTAGTAGGAAATACTGTGAATCTTTGAAGAAATTTGAATCTTCGAAAGTACGAAATAAAAAAAATTGAAAGTATTTGATGTTCGAAGCTAGTAAGAGTGAGTAGGAGATACAGTGAATCTTCCCAGAAATTTGAATCTTCGAAGAAATTTCAATCTTCGTGAGTAAGAAATAAAAATACATTGAAAGTATTTGATGAACGAAGAAGGCAAGAGTAAGCTGGATATAGTGTTACCTCGAAGAAGTTTGATCTTCCAAGAACATTGAAGCTTCGAAAGTTCGAAATAAAGATAAATTTGAAGTTTTAAATGTTTGAAGCTAGTTAGAGTTAGTATGAGATACTCAGAATTTTCGTAGAAATTTGAATCTTCGAAAATTCAAAAAAAAGTTAAATTTGAAGAATTAGATGTTCGAAGCTAGTAAGAGTAAGTATGAGATACTGTGAATCACCGAAGAAATTTGGATCTTCGAAGCGATTTGAATATTCGGAGAAATTTGAATATTCAAAGAAATTTGAATCTTCGAAGAAATTTGAATATTCGAAGAAATTTGAATCTTCGAAGCAATTTGAATCTTCGAAGAAATTTGAGTTATCGAAGAAATTTAAATCTTCGAAGAAACTTGAAACTTCGTGAGTACGAAATAAAAATACATTGAAAGTTTTTGTTGTACGAAAATAGCAAGAGTTAACATGATTAAGTGTTACCTCGAATAAGTTGGATCTTCCAAGAACATTGAAGCTTCGAAAGTTCGAAATATAGATAAATTTGAAGTTTTAAATGTTTGAAGCTAGTTAGAGTTAGTAGGAAATAATGTGAATCTTTGAAGAAATTTGAATCTTCGTGATTAAGAAATAAAAATACATTGAAAGTATTTGATGAACGAGAAGGCAAGAGTAAGCTGGATATAGTGTTACCTCGAAGAATTTTGATCTTCCAAGAACATTGAAGCTTCGAAAGTTCGAAATAAAGATAAATTTGAAGTTTTAAATGTTTGAAGCTAGTTATAGTTAGTATGAGATACTGAGAATCTCCGAAGAATTTTGAATCATCGAAGAAATTTAAATCTTCGAAGAAATTTGAATCTTCGTGAGAACGAAATAATAAATACATTGAAAGTTTTTGAAGTAGGAAAATAGCAAGAGTTAACATGATTAAGTGTTACCTCGAAGAAGTTGGATCTTCCAAGTACATTGAAGCTTCGAAAGTTCGAAATATAGAAAAATTTGAAGTTTTAAATGTTTGAAGCTAGTCAGAGTTAGTAGGAAATACTGTGAATCTTTGAAGAAATTTGAATCTTCGTGAGTAAGAAATAAAAATACATTGAAAGTATTTGATGAACGAAGAAGGCAAGAGTAAGCTGGATATAGTGTTACCTCGAAGAAGTTTGATCTTCCAAGAACATTGAAGCTTCGAAAGTTCGAAATATAGAAAAATTTAAAGTTTTAAATGTTTGAAGCTAGTTAGAGTTAGTATGAGATACTGAGAATCTCCGAAGAAATTTGTATCTTCGAAGAAATTTGAATCTTCGAAGCAATTTGAATCTTCGAAGAAATTTGAATCATCGAAGAAATTTAAATCTTCGAAGAAATTCGCATCTTCGTGAGTACGAAATAAAAATACATTGAAAGTTTATGATGTACGAAAATAGCAAGAGTTAACTTGATTAAGTGTTTCCTCGAAGAAGTTTGATCTTCCAAGAACATTGAAGCTTCGAAAGTTCGAAATAAAGATAATTTTGAAGTTTTAAATGTTTGAAGCTAGTTAGAGTTAGTATGAGATACTGAGAATTTTCGTAGAAATTTGAATCTTCGAAAATTCAAAAAAAAGATAAATTTGAAGTATTAGATGTTCGAAGCTAGTAAGAGTAAGTATGAGATACTGTGAATCACCGAAGAAATTTGGATCTTCGAAGCAATTTGAATATTCCAAGAAATTTGAATCTTCGAGAAAATTTGAATCTTCGAAGCAATTTGAATCTTCGAAGAAATTTGAATCATCGAAGAAATTTAAATCTTCGAAGAAATTTGAATCTTCGTGAGTACGAAATAAAAATACATTGAAAGTTTTTGAAGTACGAAAATAGCAAGAGTTAACATGATGAAGTGTTACCTCGAAGAAGTTGGATCTTCCAAGAACATTGAAGCTTCGAAAGTTAGAAATATAGAAAAATTTGAAGTTTTAAATGTTTGAAGCTAGTTAGAGTTAGTAAGAAATACTGTGAATCTTTGAAGAAATTTGAATCATCGTGAGTAAGAAATAAAAATACATTGAAAGTATTTGATGAACGAAGAAGGCAAGAGTAAGCTGGATATAGTGTTACCTCGAAGAAGTTTGATCTTCCAAGATCATTGAAGCTTCGAAAGTTCGAAAAATAGATAAATTTAAAGTTTTAAATGTTTGAAGCTAGTTATAGTTAGTATGAGATACTGAGAATCTCCGAAGAAATTTGTATCTTCGAAGAAATTTGAATCTTCGAAGAAATTTGAATCTTCGTGAGAACGAAATAATAAATACATTGAAAGTTTTTGAAGTAGAAAAATAGCAAAAGTTAACATGATTAAGTGTTACCTCGAAGAAGTTGGATCTTCCAAGAACATTGAAGCTTCGAAAGTTCGAAATATAGAAAAATTTGAAGTTTTAAATGTTTGATGCTAGTAAGAGTTAGTAGGAAATACTGTGAATCTTTGAAGAAATTTGAATCTTTGTGAGTAAGAAATAAAAATACATTGAAAGTATTTGATGAACGAAGAAGGCAAGAGTAAGCTGGATATAGTGTTACCTCGAAGAAGTTGGATCTTCCAAGAACATTGAAGCTTCGAAAGTTCGAAATATAGAAAAATTTGAAGTTTTAAATGTTTGAAGCTAGTAAGAGTTAGTAGGAAATACTGTGAATCTTTGAAGAAATTTGAATCTTCGTGAGTAAGAAATAAAAAAACATTGAAAGTATTTGATGAACGAAGAAGGCAAGAGTAAGCTGGATATAGTGTTACCTCGAAGAAGTTTGATCTTCCAAGAACATTGAAGCTTCGAAAGTTCGAAATAAAGATAATTTTGAAGTTTTAAATGTTTGAAGCTAGTTAGAGTTAGTATGAGATACTGAGAATTTTCGTAGAAATTTGAATCTTCGAAAATTCAAAAAAAAGATAAATTTGAAGTATTAGATGTTCGAAGCTAGTAAGAGTAAGTATGAGATACTGTGAATCACCGAAGAAATTTGGATCTTCGAAGCAATTTGAATATTCCAAGAAATTTGAATCTTCGAGAAAATTTGAATCTTCGAAGCAATTTGAATCTTCGAAGAAATTTGAATCATCGAAGAAATTTAAATCTTCGAAGAAATTTGAATCTTCGTGAGTACGAAATAAAAATACATTGAAAGTTTTTGAAGTACGAAAATAGCAAGAGTTAACATGATTAAGTGTTACCTCGAAGAAGTTGGATCTTCCAAGAACATTGAAGCTTCGAAAGTTAGAAATATAGAAAAATTTGAAGTTTTAAATGTTTGAAGCTAGTTAGAGTTAGTAAGAAATACTGTGAATCTTTGAAGAAATTTGAATCATCGTGAGTAAGAAATAAAAATACATTGAAAGTATTTGATGAACGAAGAAGGCAAGAGTAAGCTGGATATAGTGTTACCTCGAAGAAGTTTGATCTTCCAAGATCATTGAAGCTTCGAAAGTTCGAAAAATAGATAAATTTAAAGTTTTAAATGTTTGAAGCTAGTTATAGTTAGTATGAGATACTGAGAATCTCCGAAGAAATTTGTATCTTCGAAGAAATTTGAATCTTCGAAGAAATTTGAATCTTCGTGAGAACGAAATTAAAATACATTGAAAGTTTTTGAAGTAGAAAAATAGCAAAAGTTAACATGATTAAGTGTTACCTAGAAGAAGTTGGATCTTCCAAGAACATTGAAGCTTCGAAAGTTCGAAATATAGAAAAATTTGAAGTTTTAAATGTTTGATGCTAGTAAGAGTTAGTAGGAAATACTGTGAATCTTTGAAGAAATTTGAATCTTTGTGAGTAAGAAATAAAAATACATTGAAAGTATTTGATGAACGAAGAAGGCAAGAGTAAGCTGGATATAGTGTTACCTCGAAGAAGTTGGATCTTCCAAGAACATTGAAGCTGTGAAAGTTCGAAATAAAGATAAATTTGAAGTTTTAAATGTTTGAAGCCAGTTAGAGTTAGTAGGAAATACTGTGAATCTTTGAAGAAATTTGAATCTTCGAAAGTACGAAATAAAAAAAATTGAAAGTATTTGATGTTCGAAGCTAGTAAGAGTGAGTAGGAGATACAGTGAATCTTCCCAGAAATTTGAATCCTCGAAGAAATTTCAATCCTCGTGAGTAAGAAATAAAAATACATTGAAAGTATTTGATGAACGAAGAAGGCAAGAGTAAGCTGGATATAGTGTTACCTCGAAGAAGTTTGATCTTCCAAGAACATTGAAGCTTCGAAAGTTCGAAATAAAGATAAATTTGAAGTTTTAAATGTTTGAAGCTAGTTAGAGTTAGTATGAGATACTGAGAATTTTCGTAGAAATTTGAATCTTCGAAAATTCAAAAAAAAGTTAAATTTGAAGTTTTAGATGTTCGAAGCTAGTAAGAGTAAGTATGAGATACTGTGAATCACCGAAGAAATTTGGATCTTCGAAGCGATTTGAATATTCGAAGAAATTTGAATATTCGAAGAAATTTGAATCTTCGAAGAAATTTGAATCTTCGAAGAAATTTGAATCTTCGAAGCAATTTGAATCTTCGAAGAAATTTGAGTTATCGAAGAAATTTAAATCTTCGAAGAAATTTGAATCTTCGTGAGTACGAAATAAAAATACATTGAAAGTTTTGATGTACGAAAATAGCAAGAGTTAACATGATTAAGTGTTACCTTGAAGAAGTTGGATCTTCCAAGAACATTGAAGCTTCGAAAGTTCGAAATATAGATAAATTTGAAGTTTTAAATGTTTGAAGCTAGTTAGAGTTAGTAGGAAATACTGTGAATCTTTGAAGAAATTTGAATCTTCGTGAGTAAGAAATAAAAATACATTGAAAGTATTTGATGAACGAAGAAGGCAAGAGTAAGCTGGATATAGTGTTACCTCGAAGAAGTTAGATCTTCCAAGAACATTGAAGCTTCGAAAGTTCGAAATATAGATAAATTTGAAGTTTTAAATGTTTGAAGCTAGTTAGAGTTAGTATGAGATACTCAGAATTTTCGTAGAAATTTGAATCTTCGAAAATTCAAAAAAAAGTTAAATTTGAAGTATTAGATGTTCGAAGCTAGTAAGAGTAAGTATGAGATACTGTGAATCACCGAAGAAATTTGGATCTTCGAAGCGATTTGAATATTCGAAGAAATTTGAATATTCAAAGAAATTTGAATCTTCGAAGAAATTTGAATATTCGAAGAAATTTGAATCTTCGAAGCAATTTGAATCTTCGAAGAAATTTGAGTTATCGAAGAAATTTAAATCTTCGAAGAAACTTGAATCTTCGTGAGTACGAAATAAAAATACATTGAAAGTTTTTGTTGTACGAAAATAGCAAGAGTTAACATGATTAAGTGTTACCTCGAATAAGTTGGATCTTCCAAGAACATTGAAGCTTCGAAAGTTCGAAATATAGATAAATTTGAAGTTTTAAATGTTTGAAGCTAGTTAGAGTTAGTAGGAAATAATGTGAATCTTTGAAGAAATTTGAATCTTCGTGATTAAGAAATAAAAATACATTGAAAGTATTTGATGAACGAGAAGGCAAGAGTAAGCTGGATATAGTGTTACCTCGAAGAAGTTGGATCTTCCAAGAACATTGAAGCTTCGAAAGTTCGAAATATAGAAAAATTTGAGGTTTTAAATGTTTGAAGCTAGTTAGAGTTAGTATGAGATACTGAGAATCTCCGAAGAAATTTGTATCTTCGAAGAAATTTGAATCTTCGAAGCAATTTGAATCTTCGAAGAATTTTTAAATTTAAATTTTTCGAATAATTTTTTCTTAATAAAAGATGATTTTCGCCCAAAAAAAGATCATTTTTGCTTGAATATGATAATTTTTGAAAAATAAAAGATGTTTTTTGCTCGAAAAAAGATCATTTTTTCTCAAAAATAATAATTTTTGCAAAAAAAAAAGATCATTTTATCTCAAAAATTATAATTATTGCTCAAAAAAAGATAATTTTTGCTTTAAAAAAGATGATTTTTTCTCAAAAATAATAATTTCTGCAAAATAAAAGATGTTTTTTGTTCGAAAAAAGATCATTTCTTCGCAAAAATTATAATTTTTTCTTAATAAAAGATGATTTTCGCCCAAAAAAAGATCATTTTTGCTTGAATATGATAATTTTTGAAAAATAAAAGATGTTTTTTGCTCGAAAAAAGATCATTTTTTCTCAAAAATAATAATTTTTGCAAAAAAAAAAGATCATTTTTCTAATAAATAATAATTTTTACAAATAAAAAGATGATTTTTTCTCAAAAATAATAATTTCTTCAAAATAAAAGATGTTTTTTGTTCCAAAAAAGATCATTTCTTCGCAATAATTATAATTTTTTCTTAATAAAAGATGATTTTCGCCCAAAAAAAGATCATTTTTGCTTGAATATGATAATTTTTGAAAAATAAAAGATGTTTTTTGCTCGAAAAAAGATCATTTTTTCTCAAAAATAATAATTTTTGCAAAAAAAAAGATCATTTTATCTCAAAAATTATAATTATTGCTCAAAAAAAGATAATTTTTGCTTTAAAAAAGATGATTTTTTCTCAAAAATAATAATTTCTGCAAAATAAAAGATGTTTTTTGTTCGAAAAAAGATCATTTCTTCGCAAAAATTATAATTTTTTCTTAATAAAAGATGATTTTCGCCCAAAAAAAGATCATTTTTGCTTGAATATGATAATTTTTGAAAAATAAAAGATGTTTTTTGCTCGAAAAAAAGATCATTTTTTCTCAAAAATAATAATTTTTGCAAAAAAAAAAGATCATTTTATCTCAAAAATTATAATTATTGCTCAAAAAAAGATAATTTTTGCTTTAAAAAAGATGATTTTTTCTCAAAAATAATAATTTCTGCAAAATAAAAGATGTTTTTTGCTCGAAAAAAGATCTTTTCTTCTCAAAAATAATAATTTTTGATAAATAAAAGATGATTTTTGCTCAAAAGAAGATCGTTTTTGCTTGAAAATGATAATTTTTGATTTAAAAAAGATCATTTTTTCTAATAAATAATAATTTTTACAAATAAAAAGATGATTTTTTCTCAAAAATAATAATTTCTGCAAAATAAAAGATGTTTTTTGTTCGAAAAAAGATCATTTCTTCGCAAAAATTATAATTTTTTCTTAATAAAAGATGATTTTCGCCCAAAAAAAGATCATTTTTGCTTGAATATGATAATTTTTGAAAAATAAAAGATGTTTTTTGCTCGAAAAAAGATCATTTTTTCTCAAAAATAATACATATGAATATATTCCGGACCTGTTTCAGAAACGAAATTTTGTAAATCAGTTTTGGATTAAGATTGTGTTTGAAATATTATTGGATATAAAATTGATCAATTTGATTACACCAAACAAACATCCATTGTTAATCTCTTATTATTTGACCTTAATTCATAATTGATTATATCAACCAATAGTCTTTTTTATTTCTCTAATGTAGACATGACACATCACATAAAATTATAATAAATTAAAAAAAATTTCATGTCCGAAATTACATTGATTCAAATTGATATGAATTTTT
>JAILYF010000352.1:0-28486 GCA_025491095.1 Brachionus asplanchnoidis | reverse complement strand
TTCTAGATGTCCTATGGACGGTCAAGAAGTCCTTGACGGTCAAGAAGTCCTATGGACGGTCAAGAAGTCCTATGGATCTCAAGAAGTCCTTAGGACGGCCAAGAAGTCTTTAGGACGGTCAAAGTAGTCATTAGGACGGTCTAGAAATCCTTGGGACGGTCAAGAGTCTTTAGGACGGTCAAGTAGTCATTAGGACGGTCAAGAAGTCCTTAGGACGGTCAAGAAGTCATTAGGACGGTCAAGTAGTCCTTAGGTTGGTCAAGAAGTCCTTAGGACGGTCAAGAAGTCATTAGAACGGTCAAGGAGTCCTTTGGACGGTCAAGGAGTACTTAGGACGGTCTAGATGTCCTATGGACGGTCAGGAAGTCCTTAGGACGGTCAAGAAGTCCTATGGACAGTCAAGAAGTCCTATGGACTGTCAAGAAGTCCATAGGACGGCCAAGAAGTCTTTAGGACGGTCAAGTAGTCATTAGGACGGTCTAGAAATCCTTAGGACGGTCAAGAAGTCTTTAGGACGGTCAAGTAGTCATTAGGACGGTCAAGAAGTCTTTAGGACGGTCAAGTAGTCCTTAGGACGGTCAAGAAGTCCTTAGGACGGTCAAGAAGTCCTTAGGACGGTCAAGAGGTCCTATGGACGGTCAAGAAGTCCTAAGGACGGTCAAGAAGTCCTTAGAACGCTCAAGAAGTCCTTAGGAAGGTCAAGTAGTCTTTAGGACGGTCTAGAAGTCCTGAGGACGTTCAAGAAGTCTTTAGGACGGTCAAGAAGTCCTTAGGACGGTCAAGAGGTCCTATGGACAGTCAAGAAGTCCTAAGGACGGTCAAGAAGTCATGAGGACGGTCAAGAAGTCCTTAGGACGGTCAAGAAGTCTTGAGGACGGTCAAGAAGTCCTTAGGACGGTCAAGAAGTGCTAAGGACGCTCAAGAAGTCCTTAGGATGGTCAAGAAGTCTTTAGGACGGTCAAGTAGTCCTTAGGACGGTCAAGAAGTCCTTAGGACGGTCAAGAAGTCCTTAGGACGGTCAAGAAGTCATTAGGACGGTCAAGAAGACCTTAGGACGGTCAAGAAGTCCTTAGGACGGTCAAGAAGTCCTTAGGACGGTCAAGAGGTCGTATGGACTGTCAAGAAGTCCTAAGGACGGTCAAGAAGTCATTAGGACGCTCAAGAAGTCCTTAGGACGGTCAAGAAGTCCTTAGGTCGGTCAAGAAGTCTTTAGGACGGTCAAGAAGTCCTTAGGACGGTCAAGAAGTCTTTAGGACGGTCAAGAAGTCCTTAGGACGGTCAAGAAGTACTCAGGACGGTCTTGAAGTTCTATGGACGGTCAAGAAGTCCTTAGGACGGTCAAGAAGTCCTAAGGACGGTCAAGAAGTCCTTAGGACGGTCAAGAAGTCCTTAGGACAGTCAAGAAGTCCTTAGGACGGTCAAGAGGTCCTATGGACGGTCAAGAAGTCCTAAGGACGGTCAAGAAGTCATAAGGACGGTCAAGAAGTCCTTAGGACGGTCAAGAAGTCTTTAGGACGGTCAAGAAGTCCTTAGGACGGTCAAGAAGTGCTAAGGACGCTCAAGAAGTCCTTAGTACGCTCAAGAAGTCCTTAGGACGGTCAAAAAGTGCTAAGGACGCTCAAGAAGTCCTTAGTACGCTCAAGAAGTCCTTTGGACGGTCAAGAAGTCTTTAGGACGGTCAAGAAGTCCTTAGGACGGTCAAGAAGTACTTAGAACGGTCAAGAAGTCCTTAGTACGCTCAAGAAGTCCTTAGGACGGTCAAGAAGTGCTAAGGACGCTCAAGAAGTCCTTAGTACGCTCAAGAAGTCCTTAGGACGGTCAAGAAGTCTTTAGGACGGTCAAGAAGTCCTTAGGACGGTCAAGAAGTACTTAGAACTGTCTTGAAGTTTTATGGACGGTCAAGAAGTTCTTAGGACGGTCACGAAGTCTTAAGGACGGTAAAGAAGTCCTAAGGACGGTCAAGAAGTCCTTAGGACGGTCAAGAAGTCCTTAGGACGGTAAAGAAGTCTTTAGGAAGGTCAAAAAGTCCTTAGGACGGTCAAGAAGTACTTAGGACGGTCTAGATGTCCTATGGACGGTCAAGAAGTCCTTAGGACGGTCAAGAAGTCCTATGGACGGTCAAGAAGTCCTATGGACTCTCAAGAAGTCCTTAGGACGGCCAAGAAGTCTTTAGGACGGTCAAGTAGTCATTAGGACGGTCTAGAAATCCTTGGGACGGTCAAGAAGTCTTTAGGACGGTCAAGTAGTCATTAGGACGGTCAAGAAGTCCTTAGGACGGTCAAGAAGTCATTAGGACGGTCAAGTAGTCCTTAGGTTGGTCAAGAAGTCCTTAGGACGGTCAAGAAGTCATTAGAACGGTCAAGGAGTCCTTTGGACGGTCAAGGAGTACTTAGGACGGTCTAGATGTCCTAAGGACGGTCAAGAAGACCTTAGGACGGTCAAGAAGTCCTTAGGACGGTCAAGAGGTCCTATGGACTGTCAAGAAGTCCTAAGGACGGTCAAGAAGTCATTAGGACGCTCAAGAAGTCCTTAGGACGGTCAAGAAGTCCTTAGGTCGGTCAAGAAGTCTTTAGGACGGTCAAGAAGTCCTTAGGACGGTCAAGAAGTCATGAGGACGGTCAAGAAGTCCTTAGGACGGTCAAGAAGTCTTTAGGACGGTCAAGAAGTCCTTAGGACGGTCAAGAAGTGCTAAGGACGCTCAAGAAGTCCTTAGTACGCTCAAGAAGTCCTTAGGACGGTCAAGAAGTCCTTAGGAAGGTCAAGAAGTCTTTAGGACGGTCTAGAAGTCCTGAGGACGGTCAAGAAGTCTTTAGGACGGTCAAGAAGTCCTTAGGACGGTCAAGAGGTCCTATGGACAGTCAAGAAGTCCTAAGGACGGTCAAGAAGTCATGAGGACGGTCAAGAAGTCCTTAGGACGGTCAAGAAGTCTTGAGGACGGTCAAGAAGTCCTTAGGACGGTCAGAAGTGCTAAGGACGCTCAAGAAGTCCTAGGATGGTCAAGAAGTCTTTAGGACGGTCAAGTAGTCCTTAGGACGGTCAAGAAGTCCTTAGGACGGTCAAGAAGTCCTTAGGACGGTCAAGAAGTCATTAGGACGGTCAAGAAGACCTTAGGACGGTCAAGAAGTCCTTAGGACGGTCAAGAAGTCCTTAGGACGGTCAAGAGGTCGTATGGACTGTCAAGAAGTCCTAAGGACGGTCAAGAAGTCATTAGGACGCTCAAGAAGTCCTTAGGACGGTCAAGAGGTCCCATGGACGGTCAAGAAGTCCTAAGGACGGTCAAGAAGTCATAAGGACGGTCAAGAAGTCCTTAGGACGGTCAAGAAGTCTTTAGGACGGTCAAGAAGTCCTTAGGACGGTCAAGAAGTGCTAAGGACGCTCAAGAAGTCCTTAGTACGCTCAAGAAGTCCTTAGGACGGTCAAAAAGTGCTAAGGACGCTCAAGAAGTCCTTAGTACGCTCAAGAAGTCCTTAGGACGGTCAAGAAGTCTTTAGGACGGTCAAGAAGTCCTTAGGACGGTCAAGAAGTACTTAGAACGGTCAAGAAGTCCTTAGTACGCTCAAGAAGTCCTTAGGACGGTCAAGAAGTGCTAAGGACGCTCAAGAAGTCCTTAGTACGCTCAAGAAGTCCTTAGGACGGTCAAGAAGTCTTTAGGACGGTCAAGAAGTCCTTAGGACGGTCAAGAAGTACTTAGAACGGTCTTGAAGTTTTATGGACGGTCAAGAAGTTCTTAGGACGGTCACGAAGTCTTAAGGACGGTCAAGAAGTCCTTAGGACGGTCAAGAAGTCCTTAGGACGGTAAAGAAGTCTTTAGGAAGGTCAAAAAGTCCTTAGGACGGTCAAGAAGTACTTAGGACGGTCTAGATGTCCTATGGACGGTCAAGAAGTCCTTAGGACGGTCAAGAAGTCCTATGGACGGTCAAGAAGTCCTATGGACTCTCAAGAAGTCCTTAGGACGGCCAAGAAGTCTTTAGGACGGTCAAGTAGTCATTAGGACGGTCTAGAAATCCTTGGGACGGTCAAGAAGTCTTTAGGACGGTCAAGTAGTCATTAGGACGGTCAAGAAGTCCTTAGGACGGTCAAGAAGTCATTAGGACGGTCAAGTAGTCCTTAGGTTGGTCAAGAAGTCCTTAGGACGGTCAAGAAGTCATTAGAACGGTCAAGGAGTCCTTTGGACGGTCAAGGAGTACTTAGGACGGTCTAGATGTCCTAAGGACGGTCAAGAAGACCTTAGGACGGTCAAGAAGTCCTTAGGACGGTCAAGAGGTCCTATGGACTGTCAAGAAGTCCTAAGGACGGTCAAGAAGTCATTAGGACGCTCAAGAAGTCCTTAGGACGGTCAAGAAGTCCTTAGGTCGGTCAAGAAGTCTTTAGGACGGTCAAGAAGTCCTTAGGACGGTCAAGAAGTCATGAGGACGGTCAAGAAGTCCTTAGGACGGTCAAGAAGTCTTTAGGACGGTCAAGAAGTCCTTAGGACGGTCAAGAAGTGCTAAGGACGCTCAAGAAGTCCTTAGTACGCTCAAGAAGTCCTTAGGACGGTCAAGAAGTCCTTAGGAAGGTCAAGAAGTCTTTAGGACGGTCTAGAAGTCCTGAGGACGGTCAAGAAGTCTTTAGGACGGTCAAGAAGTCCTTAGGACGGTCAAGAGGTCCTATGGACAGTCAAGAAGTCCTAAGGACGGTCAAGAAGTCATGAGGACGGTCAAGAAGTCATTAGGACGCTCAAGAAGTCCTTAGGACGGTCAAGAAGTCCTTAGGTCGGTCAAGAAGTCTTTAGGACGGTCAAGAAGTCCTTAGGACGGTCAAGAAGTCATGAGGACGGTCAAGAAGTCCTTAGGACGGTCAAGAAGTCTTTAGGACGGTCAAGAAGTCCTTAGGACGGTCAAGAAGTGCTAAGGACGCTCAAGAAGTCCTTAGTACGCTCAAGAAGTCCTTAGGACGGTCAAGAAGTCCTTAGGAAGGTCAAGAAGTCTTTAGGACGGTCTAGAAGTCCTGAGGACGGTCAAGAAGTCTTTAGGACGGTCAAGAAGTCCTTAGGACGGTCAAGTAGTCCTTAGGTTGGTCAAGAAGTCCTTAGGACGGTCAAGAAGTCATTAGAACGGTCAAGGAGTCCTTTGGACGGTCAAGGAGTACTTAGGACGGTCTAGAAGTCCTGAGGACGGTCAAGAAGTCTTTAGGACGGTCAAGAAGTCCTTAGGACGGTCAAGAGGTCCTATGGACAGTCAAGAAGTCCTAAGGACGGTCAAGAAGTCATTAGAACGGTCAAGGAGTCCTTTGGACGGTCAAGGAGTACTTAGGACGGTCTAGATGTCCTAAGGACGGTCAAGAAGACCTTAGGACGGTCAAGAAGTCCTTAGGACGGTCAAGAGGTCCTATGGACTGTCAAGAAGTCCTAAGGACGGTCAAGAAGTCATTAGGACGCTCAAGAAGTCCTTAGGACGGTCAAGAAGTCCTTAGGTCGGTCAAGAAGTCTTTAGGACGGTCAAGAAGTCCTTAGGACGGTCAAGAAATCATGAGGACGGTCAAGAAGTCCTTAGGACGGTCAAGAAGTCTTTAGGACGGTCAAGAAGTCCTTAGGACGGTCAAGAAGTGCTAAGGACGCTCAAGAAGTCCTTAGTACGCTCAAGAAGTCCTTAGGACGGTCAAGAAGTCCTTAGGAAGGTCAAGAAGTCTTTAGGACGGTCTAGAAGTCCTGAGGACGGTCAAGAAGTCTTTAGGACGGTCAAGAAGTCCTTAGGACGGTCAAGAGGTCCTATGGACAGTCAAGAAGTCCTAAGGACGGTCAAGAAGTCATGAGGACGGTCAAGAAGTCATTAGGACGCTCAAGAAGTCCTTAGGACGGTCAAGAAGTCCTTAGGTCGGTCAAGAAGTCTTTAGGACGGTCAAGAAGTCCTTAGGACGGTCAAGAAGTCATGAGGACGGTCAAGAAGTCCTTAGGACGGTCAAGAAGTCTTTAGGACGGTCAAGAAGTCCTTAGGACGGTCAAGAAGTGCTAAGGACGCTCAAGAAGTCCTTAGTACGCTCAAGAAGTCCTTAGGACGGTCAAGAAGTCCTTAGGAAGGTCAAGAAGTCTTTAGGACGGTCTAGAAGTCCTGAGGACGGTCAAGAAGTCTTTAGGACGGTCAAGAAGTCCTTAGGACGGTCAAGAGGTCCTATGGACAGTCAAGAAGTCCTAAGGACGGTCAAGAAGTCATGAGGACGGTCAAGAAGTCCTTAGGACGGTCAAGAAGTCTTGAGGACGGTCAAGAAGTCCTTAGGACGGTCAAGAAGTGCTAAGGACGCTCAAGAAGTCCTTAGGATGGTCAAGAAGTCTTTAGGACGGTCAAGTAGTCCTTAGGACGGTCAAGAAGTCCTTAGGACGGTCAAGAAGTCCTTAGGACGGTCAAGAAGTCATTAGGACGGTCAAGAAGACCTTAGGACGGTCAAGAAGTCCTTAGGACGGTCAAGAAGTCCTTAGGACGGTCAAGAGGTCGTATGGACTGTCAAGAAGTCCTAAGGACGGTCAAGAAGTCATTAGGACGCTCAAGAAGTCCTTAGGACGGTCAAGAAGTCCTTAGGTCGATCAAGAAGTCTTTAGGACGGTCAAGAAGTCCTTAGGACGGTCAAGAAGTCTTTAGGACGGTCAAGAAGTCCTTAGGACGGTCAAGAAGTACTCAGGACGGTCTTGAAGTTCTATGGACGGTCAAGAAGTCCTTAGGACGGTCAAGAAGTCCTAAGGACGGTCAAGAAGTCCTTAGGACGGTCAAGAAGTCCTTAGGACAGTCAAGAAGTCCTTAGGACGGTCAAGAGGTCCTATGGACGGTCAAGAAGTCCTAAGGACGGTCAAGAAGTCATAAGGACGGTCAAGAAGTCCTTAGGACGGTCAAGAAGTCTTTAGGACGGTCAAGAAGTCATGAGGACGGTCAAGAAGTCCTTAGGACGGTCAAGAAGTCTTGAGGACGGTCAAGAAGTCCTTAGGACGGTCAAGAAGTGCTAAGGACGCTCAAGAAGTCCTTAGGATGGTCAAGAAGTCTTTAGGACGGTCAAGTAGTCCTTAGGACGGTCAAGAAGTCCTTAGGACGGTCAAGAAGTCCTTAGGACGGTCAAGAAGTCATTAGGACGGTCAAGAAGACCTTAGGACGGTCAAGAAGTCCTTAGGACGGTCAAGAAGTCCTTAGGACGGTCAAGAGGTCGTATGGACTGTCAAGAAGTCCTAAGGACGGTCAAGAAGTCATTAGGACGCTCAAGAAGTCCTTAGGACGGTCAAGAAGTCCTTAGGTCGATCAAGAAGTCTTTAGGACGGTCAAGAAGTCCTTAGGACGGTCAAGAAGTCTTTAGGACGGTCAAGAAGTCCTTAGGACGGTCAAGAAGTACTCAGGACGGTCTTGAAATTCTATGGACGGTCAAGAAGTCCTTAGGACGGTCAAGAAGTCCTAAGGACGGTCAAGAAGTCCTTAGGACGGTCAAGAAGTCCTTAGGACAGTCAAGAAGTCCTTAGGACGGTCAAGAGGTCCTATGGACGGTCAAGAAGTCCTAAGGACGGTCAAGAAGTCATAAGGACGGTCAAGAAGTCCTTAGGACGGTCAAGAAGTCTTTAGGACGGTCAAGAAGTCCTTAGGACGGTCAAGAAGTGCTAAGGACGCTCAAGAAGTCCTTAGTACGCTCAAGAAGTCCTTAGGACGGTCAAGAAGTCTTTAGGACGGTCAAGAAGTCCTTAGGACGGTCAAGAAGTACTTAGAACGGTCAAGAAGTCCTTAGTACGCTCAAGAAGTCCTTAGGACGGTCAAGAAGTGCTAAGGACGCTCAAGAAGTCCTTAGTACGCTCAAGAAGTCCTTAGGACGGTCAAGAAGTCTTTAGGACGGTCAAGAAGTCCTTAGGACGGTCAAGAAGTACTTAGAACGGTCTTGAAGTTTTATGGACGGTCAAGAAGTTCTTAGGACGGTCACGAAGTCTTAAGGACGGTCAAGAAGTCCTTAGGACGGTCAAGAAGTCCTTAGGACGGTAAAGAAGTCTTTAGGAAGGTCAAAAAGTCCTTAGGACGGTCAAGAAGTACTTAGGACGGTCTAGATGTCCTATGGACGGTCAAGAAGTCCTTAGGACGGTCAAGAAGTCCTATGGACGGTCAAGAAGTCCTATGGACTCTCAAGAAGTCCTTAGGACGGCCAAGAAGTCTTTAGGACGGTCAAGTAGTCATTAGGACGGTCTAGAAATCCTTGGGACGGTCAAGAAGTCTTTAGGACGGTCAAGTAGTCATTAGGACGGTCAAGAAGTCCTTAGGACGGTCAAGAAGTCATTAGGACGGTCAAGTAGTCCTTAGGTTGGTCAAGAAGTCCTTAGGACGGTCAAGAAGTCATTAGAACGGTCAAGGAGTCCTTTGGACGGTCAAGGAGTACTTAGGACGGTCTAGATGTCCTAAGGACGGTCAAGAAGACCTTAGGACGGTCAAGAAGTCCTTAGGACGGTCAAGAGGTCCTATGGACTGTCAAGAAGTCCTAAGGACGGTCAAGAAGTCATTAGGACGCTCAAGAAGTCCTTAGGACGGTCAAGAAGTCCTTAGGTCGGTCAAGAAGTCTTTAGGACGGTCAAGAAGTCCTTAGGACGGTCAAGAAGTCATGAGGACGGTCAAGAAGTCCTTAGGACGGTCAAGAAGTCTTTAGGACGGTCAAGAAGTCCTTAGGACGGTCAAGAAGTGCTAAGGACGCTCAAGAAGTCCTTAGTACGCTCAAGAAGTCCTTAGGACGGTCAAGAAGTCCTTAGGAAGGTCAAGAAGTCTTTAGGACGGTCTAGAAGTCCTGAGGACGGTCAAGAAGTCTTTAGGACGGTCAAGAAGTCCTTAGGACGGTCAAGAGGTCCTATGGACAGTCAAGAAGTCCTAAGGACGGTCAAGAAGTCATGAGGACGGTCAAGAAGTCCTTAGGACGGTCAAGAAGTCTTGAGGACGGTCAAGAAGTCCTTAGGACGGTCAAGAAGTGCTAAGGACGCTCAAGAAGTCCTTAGGATGGTCAAGAAGTCTTTAGGACGGTCAAGTAGTCCTTAGGACGGTCAAGAAGTCCTTAGGACGGTCAAGAAGTCCTTAGGACGGTCAAGCAGTCATTAGGACGGTCAAGAAGACCTTAGGACGGTCAAGAAGTCCTTAGGACGGTCAAGAAGTCCTTAGGACGGTCAAGAGGTCGTATGGACTGTCAAGAAGTCCTAAGGACGGTCAAGAAGTCATTAGGACGCTCAAGAAGTCCTTAGGACGGTCAAGAAGTCCTTAGGTCGGTCAAGAAGTCTTTAGGACGGTCAAGAAGTCCTTAGGACGGTCAAGAAGTCTTTAGGACGGTCAAGAAGTCCTTAGGACGGTCAAGAAGTACTCAGGACGGTCTTGAAGTTCTATGGACGGTCAAGAAGTCCTTAGGACGGTCAAGAAGTCCTAAGGACGGTCAAGAAGTCCTTAGGACGGTCAAGAAGTCCTTAGGACAGTCAAGAAGTCCTTAGGACGGTCAAGAGGTCCTATGGACGGTCAAGAAGTCCTAAGGACGGTCAAGAAGTCATAAGGACGGTCAAGAAGTCCTTAGGACGGTCAAGAAGTCTTTAGGACGGTCAAGAAGTCCTTAGGACGGTCAAGAAGTGCTAAGGATGCTCAAGAAGTCCTTAGTACGCTCAAGAAGTCCTTAGGACGGTCAAAAAGTGCTAAGGACGCTCAAGAAGTCCTTAGTACGCTCAAGAAGTCCTTAGGACGGTCAAGAAGTCTTTAGGACGGTCAAGAAGTCCTTAGGACGGTCAAGAAGTACTTAGAACGGTCAAGAAGTCCTTAGTACGCTCAAGAAGTCCTTAGGACGGTCAAGAAGTCTTTAGGACGGTCAAGAAGTCCTTAGGACGGTCAAGAAGTACTCAGGACGGTCTTGAAGTTCTATGGACGGTCAAGAAGTCCTTAGGACGGTCAAGAAGTCCTAAGGACGGTCAAGAAGTCCTTAGGACGGTCATGAAGTCCTTAGGACAGTCAAGAAGTCCTTAGGACGGTCAAGAGGTCCTATGGACGGTCAAGAAGTCCTAAGGACGGTCAAGAAGTCATAAGGACGGTCAAGAAGTCCTTAGGACGGTCAAGAAGTCTTTAGGACGGTCAAGAAGTCCTTAGGACGGTCAAGAAGTGCTAAGGATGCTCAAGAAGTCCTTAGTACGCTCAAGAAGTCCTTAGGACGGTCAAAAAGTGCTAAGGACGCTCAAGAAGTCCTTAGTACGCTCAAGAAGTCCTTAGGACGGTCAAGAAGTCTTTAGGACGGTCAAGAAGTCCTTAGGACGGTCAAGAAGTACTTAGAACGGTCAAGAAGTCCTTAGTATGCTCAAGAAGTCCTTAGGACGGTCAAGAAGTGCTAAGGACGCTCAAGAAGTCCTTAGTACGCTCAAGAAGTCCTTAGGACGGTCAAGAAGTCTTTAGGACGGTCAAGAAGTCCTTAGGACGGTCAAGAAGTACTTAGAACGGTCTTGAAGTTTTATGGACGGTCAAGAAGTCCTTAGGACGGTCACGAAGTCTTAAGGACGGTAAAGAAGTCCTAAAGACGGTCAAGAAGTCCTTAGGACGGTCAAGAAGTCCTTAGGACGGTAAAGAAGTCTTTAGGATGGTCAAGAAGTCCTTAGGACGGTCAAGAAGTACTTAGAACGGTCTTGAAGTTTTATGGACGGTCACGAAGTCTTAAGGACGGTAAAGAAGTCCTAAGGACGGTCAAGAAGTCCTTAGGACGGTAAAGAAGTCCTATGGACGGTCAAGAAGTCCTATGGACTCTCAAGAAGTCCTTAGGACGGCCAAAAAGTCTTTAGGACGGTCAAGTAGTCATTAGGACGGTCTAGAAATCCTTGGGACGGTCAAGAAGTCTTTAGGACGGTCAAGTAGTCATTAGGACGGTCAAGAAGTCCTTAGGACGGTCAAGATGTCCTTAGGACGGTCAAGAGGTCCTAAGGACGGTCAAGAAGTCTTTAGGATGGTCTAGAAGTCCTTAGGACGGTCAAGAAGTCCTTAGGACGGTCAAGAGGTCCTATGGACGGTCAAGAAGACTTATGGACGGTCAAGAAGTCCTATGGACTCTCAAGAAGTCCTTAGGACGGCCAAGAAGTCTTTAGGACGGTCAAGTAGTCATTAGGACGGTCTAGAAATCCTTGGGACGGTCAAGAAGTCTTTAGGACAGTCAAGTAGTCATTAGGACGGTCAAGAAGTCCTTAGGACGGTCAAGAAGTCTTTAGGACGGTCAAGTAGTCCTTAGGACGGTCAAGAAGTCCTTAGGACGGTCAAGAAGTCATTAGGACGGTCAAGGAGTCCTTAGGACGGTCAAGGAGTACTTAGGACGGTCTAGATGTCCTATGGACGGTCAAGAAGTCCTAAGAACGGTCAAGAAGTCCTATGGACGGTCAAGAAGTCCTATGGACTGTCAAGAAGTCCATAGGACGGCCAAGAAGTCTTTAGGACGGTCAAGTAGTCATTAGGACGGTCAAGAAGTCCTTAGGACGGTCAAGAAGTCTTTAGGACGGTCAAGTAGTCCTTAGGACGGTCAAGAAGTCCTTAGGACGGTCAAGAAGTCCTTAGGACGGTCAAGAAGTCATTTGGACGGTCAAGAAGACCTTAGGACGGTCAAGAAGTCCTTAGGACGGTCAAGAAGTCCTTAGGACGGTCAAGAGGTCCTATGGACTGTCAAGAAGTCCTAAGGACGGTCAAGAAGTCATTAGGACGCTCAAGAAGTCCTAAGGACGGTCAAGAAGTCTTTAGGACGGTCAAGAAGTCTTTAGGACGGTCAAGAAGTCCTCAGGACGGTCAAGAAGTCATTAGGACGGTCAAGAAGACCTTAGGACGGTCAAGAAGTCCTTAGGACGGTCAAGAAGTCCTTAGGACGGTCAAGAAGTCCTAAGGACGGTCAAGAGGTCCTATGGACTGTCAAGAAGTCCTAAGGACGGTCAAGAAGTCATTAGGACGCACAAGAAGTCCTTAGGATGGTCAAGAAGTCCTTAGGACGGTCAAGAAGTCTTTAGGACGGTCAAGAAGTCCTAAGGACGGTCAAGAAGTCTTTAGGACGGTCAAGAAGTCCTTAGGACGGTCAAGAAGTACTCAGGACGGTCTTGAAGTTCTATGGACGGTCAAGAAGTCCTTAGGACGGTCAAGAAGTCCTTAGGACGGTCAAGAAGTCCTTAGGACGGTCAAGAAGTCCTTAGGACGGTCAAGAAGTCCTTAGGACAGTCAAGAAGTCCTTAGGACGGTCAAGAGGTCCTATGGACGGTCAAGAAGTCCTAAGGACGGTCAAGTAGTCCTTAGGACGGTCAAGAAGTACTCAGGACGGTCTTGAAGTTCTATGGACGGTCAAGAAGTCCTTAGGACGGTCAAGAAGTCCTAAGGACGGTCAAGAAGACCTTAGGACGGTCAAGAAGTCCTTAGGACGGTCAAGAGGTCCTATGGACTGTCAAGAAGTCCTAAGGACGGTCAAGAAGTCATTAGGACGCTCAAGAAGTCCTTAGGACGGTCAAGAAGTCCTTAGGTCGGTCAAGAAGTCTTTAGGACGGTCAAGAAGTCCTTAGGACGGTCAAGAAGTCATGAGGACGGTCAAGAAGTCCTTAGGACGGTCAAGAAGTCTTTAGGACGGTCAAGAAGTCCTTAGGACGGTCAAGAAGTGCTAAGGACGCTCAAGAAGTCCTTAGTACGCTCAAGAAGTCCTTAGGACGGTCAAGAAGTGCTAAGGACGCTCAAAAAGTCCTTAGTACGCTCAAGAAGTCCTTAGGACGGTCAAGAAGTCTTTTGGACGGTCAAGAAGTCCTTAGGACGGTCAAGAAGTACTTAGTACGGTCTTGAAGTTTTATGGACGGTCAAGAAGTCCTTAGGACGGTCACGAAGTCTTAAGGACGGTAAAGAAGTCCTAAGGACGGTCAAGAAGTCCTTAGGACGGTCAAGAAGTCCTTAGGACGGTAAAGAAGTCTTTAGGACGGTCAAGAAGTCCTTAGGACGGTCAAGAAGTCCTTAGAACGGTCTTGAAGTTTTATGGACGGTCAAGAAGTCCTTAGGACGGTCACGAAGTCTTAAGGACGGTAAAGAAGTCCTAAGGACGGTCAAGAAGTCCTTAGGACGGTCAAGAAGTCCTTAGGACGGTCAAGAGGTCCTATGGACAGTCAAGAAGTCCTAAGGACGGTCAAGAAGTCATGAGGACGCTCAAGAAGTCCTTAGGACGGTCAAGAAGTCTTAAGGACGGTCAAGAAGTCCTAAGGACGGTCAAGAAGTCTTTAGGACGGTCAAGAAGTCTTTAGGACGGTCAAGAAGTACTCAGGACGGTCTTGAAGTTCTTTGGACGGTCAAGAAGTCCTTAGGACAGTAAAGAAGTCCTTAGGACGGTCAAGAAGTACTTAGTACGGTCTTGAAGTTTTATGGACGGTCAAGAAGTCCTTAGGACGGTCAAGAAGTCCTTAGGACGGTCAAGAGGTCCTATGGACAGTCAAGAAGTCCTAAGGACGGTCAAGAAGTCATGAGGACGCTCAAGAAGTCCTTAGGACGGTCAAGAAGTCTTAAGGACGGTCAAGAAGTCCTAAGGACGGTCAAGAAGTCTTTAGGACGGTCAAGAAGTCTTTAGGACGGTCAAGAAGTACTCAGGACGGTCTTGAAGTTCTTTGGACGGTCAAGAAGTCCTTAGGACAGTAAAGAAGTCCTTAGGACGGTCAAGAAGTCCTATGGACGGTCAAGAAGTCCTAAGGACGGTCAAGAAGTCCTTAGGACGCTCAAGAAGTCCTTAGGACGGTCAAGAAGTCCTTAGGACGGTCAAGAAGTCCTTAGGACAGTAAAGAAGTCCTTAGGATGGTCAAGAGGTCCTATGGACGGTCAAGAAGTCCTAAGGACGGTCAAGAAGTCCTTAGGACGCTCAAGAAGTCCTTAGGACGGTCAAGAAGTCCTTAGGACGGTCAAGAAGTCTTTAGGACGGTCAAGAAGTCTTTAGGACGGTCAAGAAGTCCTTAGGACGGTCAAGAAGTCTTTAGGATAGTCAAGAAGTCCTTAGTACGGTCAAGAAGTACTTAGGACGGTCTAGAAGTTCTATGGACGGTCAAGAAGTCCTAAGGACGGTCAAGAAGTACTTAGGACGGTCTAGAAGTTCTATGGACGGTCAAGAAGTCCTTAGGACGGTCAAGAAGTCCTTAGGACAGTAAAGAAGTCCTTAGGATGGTCAAGAAGTCCTAAGGACGGTCAAGAAGTCCTAAGGACGGTCAAGAAGTCCTAAGGACGGTCAAGAAGTCCTTAGGACTGTCAAGAAGTCCTAAGGACGGTCAAGAATTCCTAAGGACGGTCTTGAAGTTCTATGGACGGTCAAGAAGTCCTTAGGACGGTCAAGAAGTCCTAAGGACGGTCAAGAAGACCTTAGGACGGTCAAGAAGTCCTTAGGACGGTCAAGAGGTCCTATGGACGGTCAAGAAGTCCTTAGGACGGTCAAGAAGTCCTTAGGACGGTCAAGAAGTCCTTAGGACAGTCAAGAAGTCCTTAGGACGGTCAAGAGGTCCTATGGACGGTCAAGAAGTCCTAAGGACGGTCAAGTAGTCCTTAGGACGGTCAAGAAGTACTCAGGACGGTCTTGAAGTTCTATGGACGGTCAAGAAGTCCTTAGGACGGTCAAGAAGTCCTAAGGACGGTCAAGAAGACCTTAGGATGGTCAAGAAGTCCTTAGGACGGTCAAGAGGTCCTATGGACTGTCAAGAAGTCCTAAGGACGGTCAAGAAGTCATTAGGACGCTCAAGAAGTCCTTAGGACGGTCAAGAAGTCCTTAGGTCGGTCAAGAAGTCTTTAGGACGGTCAAGAAGTCCTTAGGACGGTCAAGAAGTCATGAGGACGGTCAAGAAGTCCTTAGGACGGTCAAGAAGTCTTTAGGACGGTCAAGAAGTCCTTAGGACGGTCAAGAAGTGCTAAGGACGCTCAAGAAGTCCTTAGTACGCTCAAGAAGTCCTTAGGACGGTCAAGAAGTGCTAAGGACGCTCAAAAAGTCCTTAGTACGCTCAAGAAGTCCTTAGGACGGTCAAGAAGTCTTTTGGACGGTCAAGAAGTCCTTAGGACGGTCAAGAAGTACTTAGTACGGTCTTGAAGTTTTATGGACGGTCAAGAAGTCCTTAGGACGGTCACGAAGTCTTAAGGACGGTAAAGAAGTCCTAAGGACGGTCAAGAAGTCCTTAGGACGGTCAAGAAGTCCTTAGGACGGTAAAGAAGTCTTTAGGACGGTCAAGAAGTCCTTAGGACGGTCAAGAAGTCCTTAGAACGGTCTTGAAGTTTTATGGACGGTCAAGAAGTCCTTAGGACGGTCACGAAGTCTTAAGGACGGTAAAGAAGTCCTAAGGACGGTCAAGAAGTCCTTAGGACGGTCAAGAAGTCCTTAGGACGGTCAAGAGGTCCTATGGACAGTCAAGAAGTCCTAAGGACGGTCAAGAAGTCATGAGGACGCTCAAGAAGTCCTTAGGACGGTCAAGAAGTCTTAAGGACGGTCAAGAAGTCCTAAGGACGGTCAAGAAGTCTTTAGGACGGTCAAGAAGTCTTTAGGACGGTCAAGAAGTACTCAGGACGGTCTTGAAGTTCTTTGGACGGTCAAGAAGTCCTTAGGACAGTAAAGAAGTCCTTAGGACGGTCAAGAAGTCCTATGGACGGTCAAGAAGTCCTAAGGACGGTCAAGAAGTCCTTAGGACGCTCAAGAAGTCCTTAGGACGGTCAAGAAGTCCTTAGGACGGTCAAGAAGTCCTTAGGACAGTAAAGAAGTCCTTAGGATGGTCAAGAGGTCCTATGGACGGTCAAGAAGTCCTAAGGACGGTCAAGAAGTCCTTAGGACGCTCAAGAAGTCCTTAGGACGGTCAAGAAGTCCTTAGGACGGTCAAGAAGTCTTTGAGACGGTCAAGAAGTCTTTAGGACGGTCAAGAAGTCCTTAGGACGGTCAAGAAGTCTTTAGGATAGTCAAGAAGTCCTTAGTACGGTCAAGAAGTACTTAGGACGGTCTAGAAGTTCTATGGACGGTCAAGAAGTCCTAAGGACGGTCAAGAAGTACTTAGGACGGTCTAGAAGTTCTATGGACGGTCAAGAAGTCCTTAGGACGGTCAAGAAGTCCTTAGGACAGTAAAGAAGTCCTTAGGATGGTCAAGAAGTCCTAAGGACGGTCAAGAAGTCCTAAGGACGGTCAAGAAGTCCTAAGGACGGTCAAGAAGTCCTTAGGACTGTCAAGAAGTCCTAAGGACGGTCAAGAATTCCTAAGGACGGTCAAGAAGTCCTTTGGACGGTCAAGAAGTCCTTAGGACGGTCAAGAAGTACTTAGGACGGTCAAGAATTCCTTAGGACGGTTAAGAAGTCCTAAGGACGGTCAAGAAGTCCTTAGGACGGTCAAGAAGTCCTTAGGACGGTCAAGAAGTCCTTAGGACGGTCAAGAAAAACTTAGAACGGTCTTGAAGTTCTATGGACGGTCAGAGGTCCTTAGGACGGTCAAGAAGTCTTTAGGACGGTCATGTAGTCATTAGGACGGTCAAGAAGTCCTTAGGACGGTCAAGAATTCCTTAGGACGGTCAAGAAGTCCTTAGGACGGTCAAGAAGTCATTAGGACATTAAAGAAGTCCTTAGGATGGTCAAGAGGTCCTATGGACGGTCAAGAAGTCCTAAGGACGGTCAAGTAGTCCTTAGGACGGTCAAGAAGTACTCAGGACGGTCTTGAAGTTCTATGGACGGTCAAGAAGTCCTTAGGACGGTCAAGAAGTCCTAAGGACGGTCAAGAAGACCTTAGGATGGTCAAGAAGTCCTTAGGACGGTCAAGAGGTCCTATGGACTGTCAAGAAGTCCTAAGGACGGTCAAGAAGTCATTAGGACGCTCAAGAAGTCCTTAGGACGGTCAAGAAGTCCTTAGGTCGGTCAAGAAGTCTTTAGGACGGTCAAGAAGTCCTTAGGACGGTCAAGAAGTCATGAGGACGGTCAAGAAGTCCTTAGGACGGTCAAGAAGTCTTTAGGACGGTCAAGAAGTCCTTAGGACGGTCAAGAAGTGCTAAGGACGCTCAAGAAGTCCTTAGTACGCTCAAGAAGTCCTTAGGACGGTCAAGAAGTGCTAAGGACGCTCAAAAAGTCCTTAGTACGCTCAAGAAGTCCTTAGGACGGTCAAGAAGTCTTTTGGACGGTCAAGAAGTCCTTAGGACGGTCAAGAAGTACTTAGTACGGTCTTGAAGTTTTATGGACGGTCAAGAAGTCCTTAGGACGGTCAAGAAGTCCTTAGGACGGTAAAGAAGTCCTTAGGACGGTAAAGAAGTCTTTAGGACGGTCAAGAAGTCCTTAGGACGGTCAAGAAGTCCTTAGAACGGTCTTGAAGTTTTATGGACGGTCAAGAAGTCCTTAGGACGGTCACGAAGTCTTAAGGACGGTAAAGAAGTCCTAAGGACGGTCAAGAAGTCCTTAGGACGGTCAAGAAGTCCTTAGGACGGTCAAGAGGTCCTATGGACAGTCAAGAAGTCCTAAGGACGGTCAAGAAGTCATGAGGACGCTCAAGAAGTCCTTAGGACGGTCAAGAAGTCTTAAGGACGGTCAAGAAGTCCTAAGGACGGTCAAGAAGTCTTTAGGACGGTCAAGAAGTCTTTAGGACGGTCAAGAAGTACTCAGGACGGTCTTGAAGTTCTTTGGACGGTCAAGAAGTCCTTAGGACAGTAAAGAAGTCCTTAGGACGGTCAAGAAGTCCTATGGACGGTCAAGAAGTCCTAAGGACGGTCAAGAAGTCCTTAGGACGCTCAAGAAGTCCTTAGGACGGTCAAGAAGTCCTTAGGACGGTCAAGAAGTCCTTTGGACAGTAAAGAAGTCCTTAGGATGGTCAAGAGGTCCTATGGACGGTCAAGAAGTCCTAAGGACGGTCAAGAAGTCCTTAGGACGCTCAAGAAGTCCTTAGGACGGTCAAGAAGTCCTTAGGACGGTCAAGAAGTCTTTAGGACGGTCAAGAAGTCTTTAGGACGGTCAAGAAGTCCTTAGGACGGTCAAGAAGTCTTTAGGATAGTCAAGAAGTCCTTAGTACGGTCAAGAAGTACTTAGGACTGTCAAGAAGTCCTAAGGACGGTCAAGAATTCCTAAGGACGGTCAAGAAGTACTTAGGACGGTCTAGAAGTTCTATGGACGGTCAAGAAGTCCTTAGGACGGTCAAGAAGTCCTTAGGACAGTAAAGAAGTCCTTAGGATGGTCAAGAAGTCCTAAGGACGGTCAAGAAGTCCTAAGGACGGTCAAGAAGTCCTAAGGACGGTCAAGAAGTCCTTAGGACTGTCAAGAAGTCCTAAGGACGGTCAAGAATTCCTAAGGACGGTCAAGAAGTCCTTTGGACGGTCAAGAAGTCCTTAGGACGGTCAAGAAGTACTTAGGACGGTCAAGAATTCCTTAGGACGGTTAAGAAGTCCTAAGGACGGTCAAGAAGTCCTTAGGACGGTCAAGAAGTCCTTAGGACGGTCAAGAAGTCCTTAGGACGGTCAAGAAAAACTTAGAACGGTCTTGAAGTTCTATGGACGGTCAGAGGTCCTTAGGACGGTCAAGAAGTCTTTAGGACGGTCATGTAGTCATTAGGACGGTCAAGAAGTCCTTAGGACGGTCAAGAATTCCTTAGGACGGTCAAGAAGTCCTTAGGACGGTCAAGAAGTCATTAGGACATTAAAGAAGTCCTTAGGATGGTCAAGAGGTCCTATGGACGGTCAAGAAGTCCTAAGGACGGTCAAGAAGTCCTTAGGACGCTCAAGAAGTCCTTAGGACGGTCAAGAAGTCCTTAGGACGGTCAAGAAGTCTTGAGGACGGTCAAGAAGTCTTTAGGACGGTCAAGAAGTCCTTAGGACGGTCAAGAAGTACTTAGGACGGTCTAGAAGTTCTATGGACGGTCAAGAAGTCCTAAGGACGGTCAAGAAGTCCTTAGGACGGTCAAGAAGTCTTTAGGACGGTCAAGAAGTCCTTAGGACGGTCAAGAAGTCTTTAGGACGGTCAGAGGTCCTTAGGACGGTCAAGAAGTCTTTAGGACGGTCATGTAGTCATTAGGACGGTCAAGAAGTCCTTAGGACGGTCAAGAATTCCTTAGGACGGTCAAGAAGTCCTTAGGACGGTCAAGAAGTCATTAGGACATTAAAGAAGTCCTTAGGATGGTCAAGAGGTCCTATGGACGGTCAAGAAGTCCTAAGGACGGTCAAGAAGTCCTTAGGACGCTCAAGAAGTCCTTAGGAAGGTCAAGAAGTCCTTAGGACGGTCAAGAAGTCTTTAGGACGGTCAAGAAGCCCTTAGGACGGTCAAGAAGTCCTTAGGACGGTCAAGAAGTACTTTGGACGGTCTTGAAGTTCTATGGACGGTCAAGAAGTCCTTAGGACGGTCAAGAAGTCCTTAGGACAGTAAAGAAGTCCTAAGGACGGTCAAGAATTCCTAAGGACGGTCAAGAAGTCCTTAGGACGGTCAAGAAGTCCTTAGGACGGTCAAGAAGTACTTAGGACGGTCAAGAATTCCTTAGGACGGTTAAGAAGTCCTAAGGACGGTCAAGAAGTCCTTAGGACGGTCAAGAAGTCCTTAGGACGGTCAAGAAGTCCTTAGGACGGTCAAGAAAAACTTAGAACGGTCTTGAAGTTCTATGGACGGTCAGAGGTCCTTAGGACGGTCAAGAAGTCTTTAGGACGGTCATGTAGTCATTAGGACTGTCAAGAAGTCCTTAGGACGGTCAAGAATTCCTTAGGACGGTCAAGAAGTCCTTAGGACGGTCAAGAAGTCATTAGGACATTAAAGAAGTCCTTAGGATGGTCAAGAGGTCCTATGGACGGTCAAGAAGTCCTAAGGACGGTCAAGAAGTCCTTAGGACGCTCAAGAAGTCCTTAGGACGGTCAAGAAGTCCTTAGGACGGTCAAGAAGTCTTTAGGACGGTCAAGAAGTCCTTAGGACGGTCAAGAAGTCTTTAGGATAGTCAAGAAGTCCTTAGTACGGTCAAGAAGTACTTAGGACGGTCTAGAAGTTCTATGGACGGTCAAGAAGTCCTAAGGACGGTCAAGAAGTCCTTAGGACGGTCAAGAAGTCTTTAGGACGGTCAAGAAGTCCTTAGGACGGTCAAGAAGTCCTTATGACGGTCAAGAAGTCTTTTGGACGGTCAAGAAGACCTTTGGACGGTCAAGAAGTCTTTAGGACGGTCATGTAGTCATTAGTACGGTCAAGAAGCCCTTAGGACGGTCAAGAAGTCCTTAGGACGGTCAAGAAGTACTTTGGACGGTCTTGAAGTTCTATGGACGGTCAAGAAGTCCTTAGGACGGTCAACAAGTCCTTAGGACAGTAAAGAAGTCCTTAGGATGGTCAAGAAGTCCTAAGGACGGTACGGTCAGAGGTCCTTTGGACGGTCAAGAAGTCCTTTGGACGGTCAAGAAGTCCTTTGGACGGTCAAGAAGTCTTTAGGACGGTCATGTAGTCATTAGTACGGTCAAGAAGTCTTTAGGACGGTCATGTAGTCATTAGTACGGTCAAGAAGCCCTTAGGACGGTCAAGAAGTCCTTAGGACGGTCAAGAAGTACTTTGGACGGTCTTGAAGTTCTATGGACGGTCAAGAAGTCCTTAGGACGGTCAAGAAGTCCTTAGGACAGTAAAGAAGTCCTTAGGACGGTCAAGAAGTACTTTGGACGGTCTTGAAGTTCTATGGACGGTCAAGAAGTCCTTAGGACGGTCAAGAAGTCCTTAGGACAGTAAAGAAGTCCTAAGGACGGTCAAGAATTCCTAAGGACGGTCAAGAAGTCCTTAGGACGGTCAAGAAGTCCTTAGGACGGTCAAGAAGTACTTAGGACGGTCAAGAATTCCTTAGGACGGTTAAGAAGTCCTAAGGACGGTCAAGAAGTCCTTAGGACGGTCAAGAAGTCCTTAGGACGGTCAAGAAGTCCTTAGGACGGTCAAGAAAAACTTAGAACGGTCTTGAAGTTCTATGGACGGTCAGAGGTCCTTAGGACGGTCAAGAAGTCTTTAGGACGGTCATGTAGTCATTAGGACTGTCAAGAAGTCCTTAGGACGGTCAAGAATTCCTTAGGACGGTCAAGAAGTCCTTAGGACGGTCAAGAAGTCATTAGGACATTAAAGAAGTCCTTAGGATGGTCAAGAGGTCCTATGGACGGTCAAGAAGTCCTAAGGACGGTCAAGAAGTCCTTAGGACGCTCAAGAAGTCCTTAGGACGGTCAAGAAGTCCTTAGGACGGTCAAGAAGTCTTGAGGACGGTCAAGAAGTCTTTAGGACGGTCAAGAAGTCCTTAGGACGGTCAAGAAGTCTTTAGGATAGTCAAGAAGTCCTTAGTACGGTCAAGAAGTACTAGGACGGTCTAGAAGTTCTATGGACGGTCAAGAAGTCCTAAGGACGGTCAAGAAGTCCTTAGGACGGTCAAGAAGTCTTTAGGACGGTCAAGAAGTCCTTAGGACGGTCAAGAAGTCTTTAGGACGGTCAAGAAAGCCTTAGGACGGTCAAGAAGTACTTAGGACGGTCAAGAATTCCTTAGGACGGTTAAGAAGTCCTATGGACGGTCAAGAAGTCCTAAGGACGGTCAAGAAGTCCTTAGGACAGGAAAGAAGTCCTTAGGATGGTCAAGAGGTCCTATGGACGGTCAAGAAGTCCTAAGGACGGTCAAGAAGTCCTTAGGACGCTCAAGAAGTCCTTAGGACGGTCAAGAAGTCCTTAGGACGGTCAAGAAGTCTTTAGGACGGTCAAGAAGTCTTTAGGACGGTCAAGAAGTCCTTAGGACGGTCAAGAAGTCTTTAGGATAGTCAAGAAGTCCTTAGTACGGTCAAGAAGTACTTAGGACGGTCTAGAAGTTCTATGGACGGTCAAGAAGTCCTAAGGACGGTCAAGAAGTACTTAGGACGGTCTAGAAGTTCTATGGACGGTCAAGAAGTCCTTAGGACGGTCAAGAAGTCCTTAGGACAGTAAAGAAGTCCTAAGGACGGTCAAGAAGTCCTTAGGACTGTCAAGAAGTCCTAAGGACGGTCAAGAAGTCCTAAGGACGGTCAAGAAGTCCTTAGGACTGTCAAGAAGTCCTAAGGACGGTCAAGAATTCCTAAGGACGGTCAAGAAGTCCTTAGGACGGTCAAGAAGTCCTTAGGACGGTCAAGAAGTACTTAGGACGGTCAAGAATTCCTTAGGACGGTTAAGAAGTCCTAAGGACGGTCAAGAAGTCCTTAGGACGGTCAAGAAGTCCTTAGGACGGTCAAGAAGTCCTTAGGACGGTCAAGAAAAACTTAGAACGGTCTTGAAGTTCTATGGACGGTCAGAGGTCCTTAGGACGGTCAAGAAGTCTTTAGGACGGTCATGTAGTCATTAGGACGGTCAAGAAGTCCTTAGGACGGTCAAGAATTCCTTAGGACGGTCAAGAAGTCCTTAGGACGGTCAAGAAGTCATTAGGACATTAAAGAAGTCCTTAGGATGGTCAAGAGGTCCTATGGACGGTCAAGAAGTCCTAAGGACGGTCAAGAAGTCCTTAGGACGCTCAAGAAGTCCTTAGGACGGTCAAGAAGTCCTTAGGACGGTCAAGAAGTCTTGAGGACGGTCAAGAAGTCTTTAGGACGGTCAAGAAGTCCTTAGGACGGTCAAGAAGTCTTTAGGATAGTCAAGAAGTCCTTAGTACGGTCAAGAAGTACTTAGGACGGTCTAGAAGTTCTATGGACGGTCAAGAAGTCCTAAGGACGGTCAAGAAGTCCTTAGGACGGTCAAGAAGTCTTTAGGACGGTCAAGAAGTCCTTAGGACGGTCAAGAAGTCCTTAGGACGGTCAAGAAGTCCTTAGGACGGTCAAGAAAAACTTAGAACGGTCTTGAAGTTCTATGGACGGTCAGAGGTCCTTAGGACGGTCAAGAAGTCTTTAGGACGGTCATGTAGTCATTAGGACGGTCAAGAAGTCCTTAGGACGGTCAAGAATTCCTTAGGACGGTCAAGAAGTCCTTAGGACGGTCAAGAAGTCATTAGGACATTAAAGAAGTCCTTAGGATGGTCAAGAGGTCCTATGGACGGTCAAGAAGTCCTAAGGACGGTCAAGAAGTCCTTAGGACGCTCAAGAAGTCCTTAGGACGGTCAAGAAGTCCTTAGGACGGTCAAGAAGTACTTTGGACGGTCTTGAAGTTCTATGGACGGTCAAGAAGTCCTTAGGACGGTCAAGAAGTCCTTAGGACAGTAAAGAAGTCCTTAGGATGGTCAAGAAGTCCTAAGGACGGTCAAGAAGTCCTAAGGGACGGTCAAGAAGTCCTAAGGACGGTCAAGAAGTCCTTAGGACTGTCAAGAAGTCCTAAGGACGGTCAAGAATTCCTAAGGACGGTCAAGAAGTCCTTAGGACGGTCAAGAAGTCCTTAGGACGGTCAAGAAGTACTTAGGACGGTCAAGAATTCCTTAGGACGGTTAAGAAGTCCTAAGGACGGTCAAGAAGTCCTTAGGACGGTCAAGAAGTCCTTAGGACGGTCAAGAAGTCCTTAGGACGGTCAAGAAAAACTTAGAACGGTCTTGAAGTTCTATGGACGGTCAGAGGTCCTTAGGACGGTCAAGAAGTCTTTAGGACGGTCATGTAGTCATTAGGACGGTCAAGAAGTCCTTAGGACGGTCAAGAATTCCTTAGGACGGTCAAGAAGTCCTTAGGACGGTCAAGAAGTCATTAGGACATTAAAGAAGTCCTTAGGATGGTCAAGAGGTCCTATGGACGGTCAAGAAGTCCTAAGGACGGTCAAGAAGTCCTTAGGACGGTCAAGAAGTCCTTAGGACGGTCAAGAAGTCTTTAGGACGGTCAAGAAGTCCTTAGGACGGTCAAGAAGTCTTTAGGATAGTCAAGAAGTCCTTAGTACGGTCAAGAAGTACTTAGGACGGTCTAGAAGTTCTATGGACGGTCAAGAAGTCCTAAGGACGGTCAAGAAGTCCTTAGGACGGTCAAGAAGTCTTTAGGACGGTCAAGAAGTCCTTAGGACGGTCAAGAAGTCCTTATGACGGTCAAGAAGTCCTTTGGACGGTCAAGAAGTCCTTTGGACGGTCAAGAAGTCCTTTGGACGGTCAAGAAGTCTTTAGGACGGTCATGTAGTCATTAGTACGGTCAAGAAGCCCTTAGGACGGTCAAGAAGTCCTTAGGACGGTCAAGAAGTACTTTGGACGGTTCTTGAAGTTCTATGGACGGTCAAGAAGTCCTTAAGACGGTCAAGAAGTCCTTAGGACAGTAAAGAAGTCCTTAGGATGGTCAAGAAGTCCTAAGGACGGTCAAGAAGTCCTTTGGACGGTCAAGAAGTCCTTTGGACGGTCAAGAAGTCCTAAGGACGGTCAAGAAGTCCTAAGGACGGTCAAGAAGTCCTTAGGACTGTCAAGAAGTCCTAAGGACGGTCAAGAATTCCTAAGGACGGTCAAGAAGTCCTTAGGACGGTCAAGAAGTCCTTAGGACGGTCAAAAGTACTTAGGACGGTCAAGAATTCCTTAGGACGGTTAAGAAGTCCTAAGGACGGTCAAGAAGTCCTTAGGACGGTCAAGAAGTCCTTAGGACGGTCAAGAAGTCCTTAGGACGGTCAAGAAAAACTTAGAACGGTCTTGAAGTTCTATGGACGGTCAGAGGTCCTTAGGACGGTCAAGAAGTCCTTAGGACGGTCAAGAATTCCTTAGGACGGTCAAGAAGTCCTTAGGACGGTCAAGAAGTCATTAGGACATTAAAGAAGTCCTTAGGATGGTCAAGAGGTCCTATGGACGGTCAAGAAGTCCTAAGGACGGTCCAAGAAGTCCTTAGGACGCTCAAGAAGTCCTTAGGACGGTAAAGAAGTCCTTAGGACGGTCAAGAAGTCTTGAGGACGGTCAAGAAGTCCTTAAGACGGTCAAGAAGTCTTTAGGATAGTCAAGAAGTCCTTAGTACGGTCAAGAAGTACTTAGGACGGTCTAGAAGTTTATGGACGGTCAAGAAGTCCTAAGGACGGTCAAGAAGTCCTTAGGACGGTCAAGAAGTCTTTAGGACGGTCAAGAAGTCCTTAGGCCGGTCAAGAAGTCTTTAGGACGGTCAAGAAAGCCTTAGGACGGTCAAGAAGTACTTAGGACGGTCAAGAATTCCTTAGGACGGTTAAGAAGTCCTAAGGACGGTCAAGAAGTCCTTAGGACGGTCAAGAAGTCCTTAGGACGGTCAAGAGGTCCTATGGACTGTCAAGAAGTCCTAAGGACAGTCAAGAAGTCCTTATGACGGTCAAGAAGTCCTTTGGACGGTCAAGAAGTCCTTTGGACGGTCAAGAAGTCCTTTGGACGGTCAAGAAGTCTTTAGGACGGTCATGTAGTCATTAGGACGGTCAAGAAGTCCTTAGAACGGTCAAGAAGTACTTTGGACGGTCTTGAAGTTCTATGGACGGTCAAGAAGTCCTTAGGATGGTCAAGAAGTACTAAGGACGGTCAAGAAGTCCTTAGGACGGTCAAGAAATCCTTAGGACGGTCAAGAAGTCCTTAGGACGGTCAAGAGGTCCTATGGACGGTCAAGAAGTCCTAAGGACGGTCAAGAAGTCCTTAGGACGGTCAAGAAAAACTTAGAACGGTCTTGAAGTTCTATGGACGGTCAGAGGTCCTTAGGACGGTCAAGAAGTCTTTAGGACGGTCATGTAGTCATTTGGACGGTCAAGAATTCCTTAGGACGGTCAAGAAGTACTTAGGACGGTCTTGAAGTTCTATGGACGGTCAAGAAGTCCTTAGGACGGTCAAGAAGTCCTAAGGACGGTCAAGAAGTCCTAAGGACGGTCAAGAAGTCCTTAGGACGGTCAAGAGGTCCTAAGGACGGTCAAGAAGTCCTTAGGAAGGTCAATAAGTACTTAGGACGGTCAAGTGGTCCTATGGACTGTCAAGAAGTCCTAAGGACGGTCAAGAAGTCCTTATGACGGTCAAGAAGTCCTAAGGACGGTCAAGAAGTCCTAAGGACGGTCAAGAAGTCCTTAGGACGGTCAAGAGGTCCTAAGGACGGTCAAGAAGTCTTTAGGACGGTCATGTAGTCCTTAGGACGGTCAAGAATTCCTAAGGACGGTCAAGAAGTACTTAGGACGGTCTTGAAGTTCTATGGACGGTCAAGAAGTCCTTAGGACGGTCAAGAAGTCCTAAGGACGGTCAAGAAGTCCTAAGGACGGTCAAGAAGTCCTTAGGACGGTCAAGAGGTCCTAAGGACGGTCAAGAAGTCCTAAGGACGGTCAAGAAGTCCTTAGGAAGGTCAATAAGTACTTAGGACGGTCAAGTGGTCCTATGGACTGTCAAGAAGTCCTAAGGACGGTCAAGAAGTCCTTATGACGGTAAAGAAGTCCTATGGACGGTCAAGAAGTCCTTTGGATGGTCAAGAAGTCTTTAGGACGGTCATGTATTCATTAGAACGGTCAAGAAGTCCTTAGGACGGTCAAGAAGTACTTTGGACGGTCAAGAAGTCTTTAGGACGGTCAAGAAGTCCTCAGGACGGCCAAGAAGTCTTTAGGACGGTCATAAAGTCCTAAGGACGGTCAAGAAATCCTAAGGACGGTCAAGAAGTCCTATGGACGGTCAAGAGTTCCTATGGATGGTCAAGAAGTCCTTAGGACGGTCTAGAAGTCCTATGGACGGTCAAGAAGTCATGAGGACGGTCAAGAAGTCCTATGGACTGTCAAGAAGTCCTAAGGACAGTCAAGAAGTCCTTATGACGGTCAAGAAGTCCTTTGGACGGTCAAGAAAACCTTTGGACGGTCAAGAAGTCCTTTGGACGGTCAAGAAGTCTTAAGGACGGTCATGTAGTCATTAGTACGGTCAAGAAGCCCTTAGGACGGTCAAGAAGTCCTTAGGACGGTCAAGAAGTACTTTGGACGGTCTTGAAGTTCTATGGACGGTCAAGAAGTCCTTAGGATGGTCAAGAAGTACTAAAGACGGTCAAGAAGTCCTTAGGACGGTCAAGAAGTCCTTAGGACGGTCAAGAAGTCCTTAGGACGGCCAAGAGGTCCTATGGACGGTCAAGAAGTCCTAAGGACGGTCAAGAAGTCTTTAGGACGGTCAAGAAGTCCTAAGGACGGTCAAGAAAAACTTAGAACGGTCTTGAAGTTCTATGGACGGTCAAGAAGTCTTTAGGACGGTCATGTAGTCATTAGTACGGTCAAGAAGTCCTTAGGACGGTCAAGAATTCCTTAGGACGGTCAAGAAGTACTTAGGACGGTCTTGAAGTTCTATGGACGGTCAAGAAGTCCTTAGGACGGTCAAGAAGTCCTAAGGACGGTCAAGAAGTCCTAAGGACAGTCAAGAGGTCCTAAGGACGGTCAAGAAGTCCTAAGGACGGTCAAGAAGTCCTTAGGAAGGTCAAGAAGTACTTAGGACGGTCAAGTGGTCCTATGGACTGTCAAGAAGTCCTAAGGACGGTCAAGAAGTCCTTATGACGGTAAAGAAGTCCTATGGACGGTCAAGAAGTCCTTTGGATGGTCAAGAAGTCTTTAGGACGGTCATGTATTCATTAGAACGGTCAAGAAGTCCTTAGGACGGTCAAGAAGTACTTTGGACGGTCAAGAAGTCTTTAGGACGGTCAAGAAGTCCTCAGGACGGCCAAGAAGTCTTTAGGACGGTCATAAAGTCCTAAGGACGGTCAAGAAATCCTAAGGACGGTCAAGAAGTCCTATGGACGGTCAAGAGGTCCTATGGATGGTCAAGAAGTCATTAGGACGGTCTAGAAGTCCTATGGACGATCAAGAAGTCCTATGGACGGTCAAGAAGTCCTTAGGACGGTCAAGAAGTGCTAAGGACGGTCAAGAAGTCCTTAAGACGCTCAAGAAGCCCTTAGGACGGTCAAGAAGTCCTTAGGACGGTCAAGAAGTCATTAGGACGGTCAAGAAGTCCTTAGGACGGTCAAGAAGTCATGAGGACGCTCAAGAAGTCCTTAGGACGGTCAAGAAGTCCTTAGGACGGTCAAGAAGTCTTTAGGACGGTCATAAAGTCATTAGGACGGTCAAGAAATCCTAAGGACGGTCAAGAAATCCTATGGACTGTCAAGAGGTCCTATGGATGGTCAAGAAGTCCTTAGGACTGTCTAGAAGTCCTTAGGACGGTCAAGATGTCCTAAGGACGGTCAAGAAGTCCTTAGGACGATCAAGAGGTCATGTGGACGGTCATACAGTCCTTAGGACGGTCAAGAAGTCCTTAGGACAATCAAGAGGTCCTATGGACGGTCATACAGTCCTTAGGACGGTCAAGAAGTCCTTAGGACGGTCAAGAAGTCTTTAGGACGGTCAAGAAGTCCTTTGGATGGTCAAGAAGTCTTTAGGACGGTCATGTATTCATTAGAACGGTCAAGAAGTCCTTAGGACGGTCAAGAAGTACTTTGGACGGTCAAGAAGTCTTTAGGACGGTCAAGAAGTCTCAGGACGGCAAGAAAGAGTCTTTAGGACGGTCATAAAGTCCTAAGGACGGTCAAGAAATCCTAAGGACGGTCAAGAAGTCCTATGGACGGTCAAGAGTTCCTATGGATGGTCAAGAAGTCCTTAGGGAGGTCTAGAAGTCCTAGGACGGTCAAGAAGTCAGGAGGACGGTCAAGAAGTCCTATGGACTGTCAAGAAGCCTAAGGACAGTCAAGAAGTCCTTATGA